>JAQIXA010003764.1:0-13084 GCA_034699045.1 Nanhermannia cf. coronata Gr-Ori-00579
CAAAAAAATTAATATTGACGAGATTTTGGGCAAAATCATGTTATTTTTCTATTGATTATATACTACATACATATTTCCATGAGAATTCATAAAAATTATCGTAAAAGAATCAAAATATATTTTTCATTTTTAAGAGAAAATAAAAATTTAATATTTTTTAAAAATATGATTATATAGAATACCACTTTATTTAATAGAAAATATAGATAGACACAAAGTAATAAATAATTAATTTGTTCAAAAGTAATAGAGGATTATAAAGGCATTGTTTTGTACAATCGATTTAGACAAATGCTTCAAATAAAATATAGTATAAACGATAAGGATACTTCAATAGAATCAATACAAGTTTTTATGATACTTTTCATATTTATGAAGATGAGTATTTTAATAATTTATATCTGCTTAATAAAATTTCAAAAAGGATATCTTCGGATTATCTTGGGCTTTCTGACCTTTATATGAGATTTAACATGAATATAGATCTGACAATCGAATATATTCCCCTTTATTATGCAAGCAAAGAGAGCACTTTACTATTTAATACATAATTTTTAACAGCAACTTTTTCTTTAGTCTTTTTTTTTGTCCAGAATATTTCTCAAGACAATTTCTAAGAACCATTATAGGGAAAAGTTGTGCCATTTCAACAAAACTTTCGTATAGTCCAATCCTAATCTATTCTGTGAATTTTTTTCAGAAATTCATCCTTGTTGTTAATCTTTTATTATTATTATTAGATCTGTAAAGTTTAGAAATTTTTCTCAGTACTAGAACTACGGGTCATGTGATGAGAATTGACGGGAGAATAAATTATTTCATATGTCATAACTTCAATCTAGAGGCGTAATTTTAATCTGGATTGAAATCAATGAAAGTTCACAATTTAAAGGTTTGTAATAGATAATATAATGTAATATAATACATATTAAAATAAAGTCAAAAATAATCAATTTTTCGCAAAATTTTCAATGTTTATGAAATATTTTACAAAGTATTTAGGTAATCCAGAATTATTATATAATTGAGAACTAATTTTGAATTAAATTTATAAAGCTTTCAAACTATGTTGAGTGGAGAATTCGTAAAAAATGCATTTTTGACTATCGGTCTTACCGTACAGATCCTCAATATGTATTCTGAAGATACTGAATCCGATTCAGACTCTAAACTACAAGACTTAAATACAAGATTTATGTAAATAAGTAGGTATTATAATTTATAAATTAAAAATTTATTTTTAAATGATAGACATTGATGATACTTCAGTGATTTCAGTGATGAAATCACTGAAAAAATAAAACACATTTTGATTAATTTTGAGAATTGATTCGATTATGAATTATGCCTTTTAGGCTTAAAAAAAGAATGAATTATGTTAACTCGCAATATGCTATATATAAAGAATTTTTTCTCTTTTCAACAATACCAAAAAATTTACATTTCATCAATTTTATTGTTGTTAATTCTCGATTCTGCAATTTTAAAAATTTGACATTTCATATTCTTTGTATTCACAAATGGCTTGGAGAGGATCTACAATCGAATAAGCCTTCTACTCTCATCCATCTGCCTGACCTGTGACCTTCGGATCTTTGTGTCTGTCGTTGCCTCTGTCACAGGCAGGCTTAAAGCCCGGCAAGTTCCTTTCATCATATCATAATCTACAATTAAAAACGGATGATTGAGCTTGTATGTATAGTAATCTTTTTTATTTCATTTGTCGCCCAATACTGTAGAGCAAAAATGACATCTTCATCAACCAAAGAAGTGGATCCAATTAAATCCTTCGACTGGGCCAACCGATATTTTTTATGCCCAGGAGGAAGAGCTGTCATTTTTAATGATCTACTACACTTCGTCTACTTGTCAATCCAAAAAGGCAAATTTAAAGAAGAACTGATAAGTATGACTTCAACTATCTACAATCCAGTCGAAATTACAGAGGCTGAAGAAATACTTCGCAACTCAATTAAACTAATTAACTTCACTACCAAGAAGAGGTATGGAGCAAAAAGCTTCAATGTCAATAATATAATCGAAATAATTCAAGAAACCGAAAATTGCTCTGAGGACATAAAATTAAGGCCAATTTTTGCACCAGTACGAGCAGATAAAATACCCAGTGATCCAAGTTTATTAGATTCAATTCAAGCTAATAAGAAACTGCAAGATATGGAAAAGAAGTTTGAAGATCTCAACAAGATTAATGAAAAAATTGACCAATTCATATCACTAGGTGTTTCACAATGTAATTGTTCAATCAACTCTACTAAATTAGAAAAACTAGAAGAATCCTTCACTCAAAAAATTAATGAATTAACTTTGATCATCACAGCTAAATTAAATGAACAGAAGAGTCAAAATCTTGAAGAATTCAGCAAACTCAAAGTTCTATCTTCTCAAATATCAAAAGAAAGAAAAACTGATGACAAGAATCCTCAAGTTCAACACACTGAAGATTCATCTTCAACATCAACAAACTATAAAAATTCAAATACATATGCTGAGAAGTTAAAGGAAAACTTAAAACCTAATATTAAACAGAATAATAATATAAAAGCAAAGAAAAATGAAAAATTAAGGTTAAAGAGAATTTTTCCACAACATCAAAATTATTATTCTGACAGAGATTTCTCGTTTCAACGAAGTCAGAGAAGAAAACAAAATATGAAAACAAGATCATCAATCATCATAGCACCATCAGATGTTAATGTTGACATTGATCTCAATAATATTCATCAAACTAAAGCTCACTTTCATCTACAAATTAAGCAACCACTCCTTCATGAGTCAAAAATAGAAGAATTTATAAAAGAAACTGATTTAAAAGAGAACCTGTCAACTATTACAAAACTACCTTTCAAAACAGCTGATCAAAATTATTCTGCTTTTCATATTGAATTCTTCAAAGGTGATTGGGAATACAATGACTTCCTTCCTAGTGAGTTCTGGCCAGCAGGATCTAAAATTAGACGTTATTTTTTCCCAAAAAATAAACAACATCCTCAAAAAAGAAACAAAATAAATGATCATCCAAATTCTTTCTTCAATCATCATGGATAAAAACCTCAAAATCCTCTCTCTAAACTGTAAAAATATTAAATCGATCACAGGTTGGCTTTTAAATATTATTACTCAATACGACATAATTTTTTTTACAAGAAACCTGGCTTAGAGAATGTGAAGATGACTTTGTAAATAAAATTCATAACAATTATACGGGCTATTCGGTGAGTGGTATGGATGATTCTACTTATAAAAATGGACGTCCTTTTGGGGGGACAGCCATAATCTGGAATAAAAAACTATCTTCGTTAATTACAGTTAATGAATTAAATAGCAAAAGAATGTCCTCAATATTTTTGAAATCAACTGATCAAAAAACTACCTTTGTAAATATGTATCTACCAACCATCGACAACATTGAAGACTGGCAACTCTGTGTAAATAACCTTTCAAGTTTAAGTGAGCTAAATGACAATCTAATTATTTGTGGAGATTTTAATTGTGACATTAAAAGAAAAGAATTTGCTTATCTCAAATCAATTTGTGAAGAAAATAACCTAATTATAGCTGACGTTAATCTCCTCCCGAGTTCAACTATAACATATGTAAGTGTGAGTAACAGTTGTCAAAACTGGCTTGATCATCTCATTATTAGTGATAATATCAATCATGTATTGTCAAATGTTGAAATCTTAGATGAATTAGTCTCTGATCACAAACCTATGTCCTTCAAATTAGCTATTAGACCTGAAATAGTTTTAATTAATTCGGGTTTAAATGAAAATAATAATGTTAAAATCAACTGGTCAAAATTCAACAAAAAAGATAAAATCTTATATGAAAAACTCACTAATAAAATAACTGACTCTTTATCATTTAAATTGGTGAATATTGAAAGCAAAAGTAAAGGAGCCAAAGAAGAAATAATAAATTCTACATACAATGAAATTATCAATCAGCTTTAAAATATTGAATTAAAAATTGGACAAAAACAGAAAAAAAGAAAATTCAAACAAGTAGCAGGATGGTCACAATATGTCTCCGGATCATATCAAATATTTCGTGAAAAATATCTTCAATATTAAAGTACTGGAAGTTCAAATATTCATCTTTATGAAGAAATGTCGTCAGCTCGGCGTTTGTTCAAAAAAGAATTAAAATCCTGCAAGATAAATCAACAAAAAATTGAAGCAGAAAAATTTATCTTGGCCCATGCATCCAAAGATTTTTCAAAATTCTGGAAGGCTGTCAGAGAAGAGAAAACTCAACAAAATGTTCCAACAATTGAACTTGAAGAAGCAAAAGGTCCAATAGAAATTTGTGACAAATGGGCACAATACTATGAAAAACTCTTTGATGAAAATGTGATAATATCAGATGATCCTGTTGAAATAAGGTTAAAGAGAATTTCCGAAATAAGGGAAAAGAGAAATTTTAACAACTCATCAATTTCTTTCAATAGTCATGAAATAAAAGCCGCAATTCATCTATTGAAGAAAAAGAAGTCTCCTGGTCCAGATATGCTTAAAGCTGAAAATCTACAACATATGGGTGGTAATCTAATTATTGTATTAACTGATCTTTTTAACCTAATGGTTAAGTATAGTTTTATACCAAGGGATTTAATGAAAGTGTTAATTGTACCATTATTTAAAAAAAATAATCTCAATCCTAAAGTAATTTGTAATTATAGACCTATAGCTATAGCTAATATTTTTTCAAAACTTTTTGAGATTTTAATTCTTTTTAAATGTAAAAAGTATTTTTATACTTCATGTAATCAATTCTCTTATAAAAAGAAATTGAGATGTGAGCAAGCTGTTTTTGCTCTTAAAAATATTGTTAACTTTTACGAAAAATATGATACTCCTTTGTTTGTATGTTATCTAGATCAGAGTAAAGCGTTTGATAAAGTAGATCATAGGATATTATTAGATACATTGCTAGATAGACAAGTTCCTTTATGTATAGTTAATTTACTAGATTTTTGGTTTCGTAATCAGCTTTTTTCTATAAAATGGGATAATCTTATTTCTAAATCTTTTAATGTTTTACGAGGAACTAGGCAGGGTGGTATTTTATCTGCTTATTTATTTAATGTTTATATCGATAAGTTAAGTGTTAAGTTAAATAATATTAAATTAGGTTGTACTATTAATAATACCATAATTAATCATATAGGATATGCAGATGATTTAACCCTTCTCTCTTCAACTATGAGTACAATGAATTGTCTGTTAAGTATCTGTGAATTGTTTGGTTTTGATAACCATTTAGATTTTAATCCGCAAAAAACTTATTGTCAAGCATTTCTACCTAAATACTTTAAATGTAATTTTAAGAATATAATTTATTTTCAAAATACTTCATTAAATGTTAATAATAATGTAAAATTCTTAGGATGTATTATAAACAATCAATTTATTCGCAAGAGTAAATTTTTCTTAAACGATAATTTAGAAATTGAAAGTAAGTCGAGGGAACTTTTTAAAAGAGCTTATATGTTAAAAAGTATTTTTAGTTATACTGATGATATTGTTAAAACTTTTTTATTTAAACTTTACTTTTCCAATATGTACTGTATTTTTAATTGGTTAGATTATAATTCTAAAGATCTAGATAAACTTAGAATTACTTATAATAATTGTTTTAGGATCTTTTTTAATCTTAAACGTCAAGGTACAACAATGAATATGCTCAAGAGAAATATTTCCACTTTTGAAGCCATTAGACGAAAGAATATTTGGGGATTTATACAACGATTAAATACATCAGATAATAATCTTGTTAATACTGTATATTTTTCAAATTATTTTAAAAATTCCAGAATGAATTCTTCTTGGAACTCTCTACTTTACATAAGTCATTGTTAATATTCTTCATATCTCATCGTTACACTATATGGAATTGTAATCTAAATTTTATGATTCTGAAATAAACTCACAATAATAATAATAATAATAATATATAACAATTGATGAATTTATTTCATTGAGCTTTCTCCCAGAGAAAGTCTCATAATATAATGTAGTAATGATGGGGCTGGATAGTAATGCTATACCCGTAGTACCTGCTAACATAAAATACAGAAATTTTATGAGAAAAAGGGTGAAATTATATATTTTTGAGGCAAGTGTGGGTTTGCTCGCTGAGAAGCTGAAAGTGCGGATAATTAATGTGAAATCCTTTATAATATTTTACAAATCTCGGCCTTATACCCCATTACCATACTTTTGGGCTTTTATTCAATAAAATTTATAGTACATAAGTACTATCTACCTACCGTACTATCCATTGGAAAGTCACAATCGAATTTGTGGGTTATGAAGAGGGGGGATTTTTGGGGGCAGAAGCAGCGGGGAAGCCAAGCGAAAGAAATGAAAGAGATATTCAATAGATAGATAGAATTGTCCTATTGGGTCTTGCAAGCAAGTATATATATTTTAATATAATATTGGTTCAAAAAAGGTTTAGAAAAAGGGAAATATATTTTATGAGCTCTTTTTTTCACTTTTCGAATACATCTGAAGATATTTCTCTTTTGCTTTTTTTCTTTCTTTCTTTCTTTCTCTTTCTCCCTTTCGTACTGTACTTCTATATACTACTTTTCTTACTTTTGTGCAATCTTAGGGGCATGATCAAATCAAAAAATGACTTTTTTTTCGCCTGCTGCCTACCCTGTACTTTTCCCTATCTTATGGTATGCTTTTACAAAATACTATTTGTAGAATACAACAATTGGCCAAAATCAAAAATACTTTTAAAGTAATAAAACACACAAAATACTTAAGTATCTTTATTATTACTGATCTACTGATATAATATCAATTCATTGTAAGTATATATGTTTATGTATGTATGTAAGTATGTTTAGTATCTCTTCGTATTTGTATAGGTAATCAAGTATTGTTGAAAATTTCAGCTTTCGGTTACTAACTACATATACGTACATACGAGTATGAGAGCCAAATAGTTATTGATTAGGTTTAGGCTTATTTGGAAAATTCAAAATTTTAATCAGGAATTACATTTAATTTTTTGAGAAGTACCTAATGTTTTAAACTTGAACTTGAGCCTGAGAAAAGAGGGCAAAAATGCTAATTATATTACTATCTTATACAATATACAGTAGTAATATGTGTTATTCGACTTGACTAAATTTTTGATAGACCAATAGTGGTATTTTATATTGAAAGTATTGAGAGTATGATCTTATGGATTTTTTTGGTTTGATTTCAATTTCCTAGACAGAGCAATGAACAAACAGGACAACTTTTTCCTTTTTTCTTTTCCCAGCAGCCAGTCAGCCTCAGTTTTAAAGATAAGAATCCGTCGTGTTTTTTTCTCTCTTTTTTCTTTTATTTTTCCTCCACTTGTCTTCGACTTTACATTTTATTCTTATAAAATAAAAAAAATAACTTTTACCGATAGATACAGTATAGTTAGGTAGGTTACTCCTTCTCCTCTTCTCTGCCTGCCTTGTTGGACCTGTCGACAATCGGAGGAAATTTAATAGTCGAAAATGTTCGACTTTTTGTCTAACCTGTTCTGACAGTCACACACACAACTCCATTTGACTTTTACTTCATTTCGAGATTCACATTTTTGAAGCTCAACTACACTTTGACTTTACAGGGCATGAAGAGATTATAAGGAGTAGGTATACTTAAACAACTATCTTAGGGATATCTGTATTGTATTGTACATTGATTTTTAAATCAGGTCAATTTGACAAAATTGACTAGTTTAAATAAAACTTAAATAATTTGAAGGTTCCAAAATTTGAATTATCATGTAACAAGTTGAATAATATTATGAAATGGTTAAATTTTTTGATGTATTCTTTAACACAATTCTTGAAAATATACACTTTTTAGTTTGGGCATAGGATTTAATCTTTTTTGTTAACTAATCTTTTGGTAAAATCTTTTACATTTTGTTGGTTAAATTCTCTGTAAATAAATCCTCCTTATCTTGGCATACGAGTAAATGGGATACAGGTCTCAAGTACACAAGACAGGGTGATCTTATTGTAAGTCCGAGATTTCCCGAGTTTTTTTCCTGAAAAAAAAAAGAAACATCTTCTCCAATGTTGGTTGATAAGTAGCAGAGTGACATGTGATTGTCATTTGACATAATGAATGGATTGATTGAGAAGTGAAGAGTTGTTTGCCCGAAAAAAAGTTGCTCTTCGACTTAACCTTGTAAGGATTTCTTGTAGTACAAATAATCTGGTTCAAACTACCAGTCGGTATTACTATCAATATAAGTTCACTATATCAGTAACCAGTAATATTTATACCTTATATACACATACTTATCTGTACACATTAGTAGGTTTAATAAATTTGTTTATCAGTAGGTTTAATAAAAAGATGTTCATATTCCCAGCTATTAATATTAATAAAAATAAGATAAATAACCCCACCCCATTCAATTTCAAAATTCACTTTTTTGATTTTTTGATTGTAGCAATAACATAAAAATAAGATAACTACTATTTTTAGGTATTTCAAAAAATATTTGAAATCCGTTTCCTATATCTATTGAATAGTTTTCAAAGTATGCTTTTTTTATAATTATTGCCTAGTATCTAGTATCTACTACTGGTATGCACTCTGAGTAATTTAGGAAATGTATTAAAATGTCCTTTGCTTTCTATTTCTAATCTTAAGTACAAATTGTCGTATGTATAGTGATTGGGCTTTTGTTTTGTTGTTCCGTTCCCCATTTCCAAAACAAGGCAGTAAAGTAATGTATATGTTATATAATATATAGGTATTTAGTACCCCGTGTCCATATTTTATAAAGTTTAAAAATCAGGCATTGATATTCGAATGTATCAGTACTATTTTATATTAGTACTACATATCATATAATATAAATATACAATAGCTAGTACAAACAACGAGTCTATTTATGTAAGCAAGGAAGCAAGTAGGTACTTAGCATTAGTACTTTAGGTACATCTAGTTAGTTAATAAGCGCAAGATCAGGCTCTTTTTCGGGGCATTTTCTTCAGGTTTGCTTTTTTGGAGAAAGTCTCCCGGCATGCAGGCAGTGTACCTTCGGCCTCGGCAGAGGAAAAGTTCTCAAGTTGATACTGCAAGACCTAGTACTATCACTACCACTGGTATTACAAAAAAATAAACTGCTTTCACTGCTTTCACCACAAATTTATAAACATTCGCCCTCTGACATACACACAATAAGAAATTGAAGCTCAAATAATTTATCATTGTGCTCTGCTTGAAAAGCAACAGAACTCAAACAGAAGTTGGTTCACCTGTGAACTATATAAATAAAAGAAAAGACAACAAGTTCGAAGGAAAAAAAACCAAAATCCTCAACCCCTAACTAAACTTGAATCAACAGCAGATATTTATACTATAGGTACAGTACTAATGTACTAGTACTATACAAGTGGCATAAATCTCTCGATATTTTATTTTCTCAATATTTGTGGTGAAAGTATTCATTTCTCATTTTACAGATATTACACAGTAGTTCCTACTATTTGTACTACTAGTATTATTAGTACTCGTATTTAGTATTTGTTTAAGAGATACGGTGGTGTATGAGAAATTGAGTTTATTTAGATTAAATAGACTTTCAACCCTAGTGCATATATACACACTTATATACTGTGCAAGTTAGGTGCTACATAACTAGTAGGTATGAAAATAAGTAATAAATATGTAAAGTCAAATGTGTGCTAAAGCTCAATCATTAATCCGTGCTTCAATTAATCATCAAATACTTACTTATTGTTCTACTCTATGGGGTTTTCAAAATTAATTAATAATTTCTATTCATGCTATGTATACGAAGATTTTGAATATTTGTACTACCAATAGCTAGATTTGTACTACTAGTAGGATTTAGGATTGATACTTATATATTTGTGTATCTACAGATTTAGAGGTTTTATTAGATCTCAAAGTTCCATTTAATCCTCAACGGTATTATGTCGTGTATATATATAATATCAACAATAAGAGATGTTTTCAACAATCTATAATTTACCTAATTTTAAAATAGTGGTTAAATTATGTAGGATCACATAGAGAAAAATGAAATAAAAATGACAAATTTTTTGTGGTGAAGAGTTTTAAAATTAAGCCACAATTGATTTAAAAACAGATTGAGTTTAATTTGTGCAGCCTGAGATAATTCGTACTCGTATGATGTGGCTTTGGTTTGCGAAACTTTTTATTTTTGTGTCAATAATCCTCTCGGCTATTCTGGGAAATTCCCTTGTGATCGTAGCAGTCTGGAGAAATAGGAAGTTGCGGACATGGACGAATTATTTCGTTGTGTCCCTTGCTCTGGCAGACACGTTAGACACCAATCATTCTTCAAAAATTTTTCAAAATTTTTATTTTAATAACTTTTTTGCTTACGATTTTAGGCTGGTTGCATTGGGAGCTATGAGCTTCAACGCCAGTCAGACCCTCAACGACGGGTACTAATCAGATTTACATTATTTTTGAATGATTATTATCTTATAGCATAAGTAGTAATGCTACATTAATATTATGAATTATGATTATTACGGATTATGAAAGAACATTTAGAATTTAAAGACTAATTTCAAAACTCATAAATTTTAAATCAACTAACTGGTATTAAATTATCTACCGATATAATTGTTAGAATATGGTAAGTAAATTGATTAAAATATAATTTGAGATGCCTTTATACATTGATTTCGAGTTATAATAGTCAAAGTAAAACAGTTACCAATCTTTTGAAATGAATCCCATAATTTTACATTACAAAATATATAGTAGGTATTTAAAATTTTCAAATGTACAAATATCTATCCTAAGTACTTATCATTGAAACAACTAAAATCAACTTTGAACCAAATTTTTAAGGATTTTTAAATATTTAAGAATTAAAAATTTTTTTTGAAGGATTCCTTTTAGCTAGATTTTAATTTGAGTAAATTTGTATCATAATAATTATACTACAAAAAATTTACATAAATAATTTTGAATTTCAGTCGATGGATGTTTGGATTGCTTCTTTGTGACATATGGAATTCCCTTGATGTGTAGGTTTCCCATATTAAAAAAATATCACAAAAAATTTAATAATTTTTTCTACTTCTAGGTATTTTTGTACAGTGTCAATTTTACATTTATGTTGTATAAGTATTGATAGATTTTATGCAATATGCAAACCTCTTCAATACATTTCAACTATTACAAAAAATACGGTCCGAATCATGCTTAGTAAGTCAAATTTTTAAATTTACTTTTTGAAGTCTAATTAAAAATCCCTTTGAATTCCTATTTTCTTAAATTTCCAATTTTTCTTGAGAAATTTCCCTATTCCATTAAATTAGAGAAAATTTTCAAAACTTTGCATAAATCGAATACTTAAGTAAACAATTTTTGTAATACGAAGGTTATTTCCTTTCTCAAAAACCTTTGAATTAGATCAACACACTTTGTTAATTATCATTAATTTGGTAGTTTTGTGTCATTAGTTTTTGTAGTACCGGTACCACTTAACAGACGAATAGGCTTTGAGAAAGACGCGTATGTATATATGTATATGGTGCATTATGTACCTATGTATGTATTTTAATTTATCTACCTATATAGAGATTTTGGGGCTTAATGAATGGCTACAGTTAGTAGCTTGTTTAGACATTTTGCAAAATGCTTGTTTTCATTCAAATGTAAATTTTGTCATGCCTCAAAGCACTCGAATTGGCATCTGGATTTCTCACGATTTCCCTCCATCAATTAGCCATCGAAATTGAAGTTAAAAAGAAAAAGTAGGCAGTAGAGAGACTAATTCAAAGGCTTAACAGAGTAATTCCCCCCAAAGGTATTCAAACTCGATTGTCATTAAAGACATACCTGACTCATTCCCAGAGCCTTACAATGTAAGAGTATAGTCGACTATAACTAGACACAAATAGACAACTGACTATAACCTACTTAAAATCTTTTGAAAAGTCTAACTTATTCTAATTATCATATCAAAATAAAGTCTTTGCTTTTCAAACTTTATTTTACCTTCTATCTTTAAAGAACTGCCTAGATACAAAGTATAATCTGTAGATATCAAAATACAAACATACGACTAAAGACTATAAATATAGGCTTTATAGTTATAAGAGACAATTTCCGGATTGATGGCTTTCTTTTCACTACGTTTAAAGTGCTTACCAGAAACATTTCAGCAATTTCAGAGAATTTATTACTATTTATTTGCGGGGTTTTAGAATTTAAAAGTCAAATTCAGAGTTGATCTTTGAAATTGACCAAACTTTCACTTTGCATATTTTTGATAAATTATTCAATATTTAACACTGCATTTTAATTAGTAAAATTCTGACTTTAAACTTTAAATTATGAACATTAATCATTTAAAAGAGCATTTGAATTTTTGTAAAATGAGAAAAAAATGGGAATTTTTTGCAGTTTTGTGCAATGTTACTTGTGCAAGTACGGAGTAGTGAAAGATGTGAAGAAGTTTGTGATTCTTTTGATTTTTTTTCAAAAATTCTCCTTACTATAAGAACTAGTAGTAAGGTAAGTACTAAATTTTCCAAGGCGTCTCTAATTTAGCTAATGAAATCCTTGGCCCGGTGTTTTTCTCCAGACTCCTGGAAGTAGATTGGAATAAAAGTTGATTTTGATGGCGATTGAATAGATTTATTCTCAAATTCCATTAGCTTAAACGGGCCGTTGAAAAATCTCATTCAATCCAAGTCAAGGGGAAATTCATTGAGACACGGTCTTCCGAAGACAACCTCATTTGTCCACGATTCTCCCGGCTACACTACTTTTTTCCTCCAAATAGAATTTTTGCATGTCGAAATTTGTGTCTAGTCATAGTTGAGCAAATATGTCTGTGTCTAATATGCATATTTTTATAGATTCTCCAGAATCTTGAATAATTTTTAGCAAAAAAAAATTAGAATCCTAATCTCTACCCTAAAATACCTATTACCTAAATAGTTAAGTACTATCAGTAGCAGGCTTGGTCAGTGTAGTGAAAAACTCCTTGTCGGGTTGTTAAATTCGGCTACAAAAAAAAATCCGGACTGAAG
>JAQIXA010003765.1:0-13076 GCA_034699045.1 Nanhermannia cf. coronata Gr-Ori-00579
TCATCGAAATCGGTTGGATAATTTTTGACTTATTCCAATATAAATAGTAGGTCCATATATAAAAACCACCCTGTACAGACACTGACATTGACATTTTATAAAAAAAGATAAATCAATAATCATGTTATTATTATTGCGTAGATTGATTATGGCGATGATTTCAAGCTGGACTGGTCAATTGAAGGATGTTTGGCTGATTTTAAAAACCTGACAGGTCGAACCTCAATTGAATCTTTGGGCTTCAAATCTGACAGTCAAAACGTCTGGTAAGTATTTTGGTAGTATTATGGAAGCAGCCCCAGGATCAAACCAGACACCCTACATACAAAACAAATACATCAAAATGATCCTTAGGTCAAGGGGTGGAGTTCAAAAAATTTGGTGGTGGAACCGTGCGGCTCCCCCACCGTACGGCTCCAAATATTGCTCCGCGCGGTTCCTGGGACCACATTGAAGGGTTATGATTGCAAACCAAAAAGTGAACTGCCAACCCCCCGGAGGTCAATTTGACATTTGACCCTTTTTGAAATCCCCTTGACCCAAGGATCATTTTTGTGTGGTGTCTGGTTTGACCCTGGGGCAGCTTCTATAATCTTACCTAATTTTTGACGTTAAAAGATATCTTGGGGTTATAATGGGCTTTCTGGCTTTTTTATGAGATTTACCTAACATGCAAAGGGAAAACCGCAAACCCAATTGATCCTTTCGCACAGGGTGTCTTGAAAATTAATTTAATTTTTAGAGAGGAATATTCGGCTCTAGGCCTCTGCATCTGCATGTTAAACCTCATATTATATAAAATAATTCTGAACAAAACCCTATAATATCTGTATTATATATATAGCAGAATTTTTTAATTTTTTTATTATGAAATATAGGCAGTTGAGACTAGATGAAACTAAAAATGTTCAAAGATCAAAAGATGATCAATACGAAGTCAAAATTTATTTGAAATTATGTATTGTCGACTGGCTATCCACAATCAGGACAATTGATCAAATATAGATATGACGCTAATCTTAATTATGATGAATACAGCATAACTGATTGGTTTAAAAGTTCACAAGGTATATTTTTTTAATTTTAATTTTTGATAATATGCAATTTATTAAACAATATCATCGAATAAACCTAATGTTTTCAACCCTTAATAATTAATCAATGACAATTTTATATATTTTTTAGCAAACAAATCTTCAAATGTCAATTTAATTGGATTCGAGTTGGCCAAAATGGACATTGAATTATTTTCATTACCATAACCATATACATCTTTTCGTCAAATGAAGAATCTACACATTGAATGCCGAATTCAATCTGGTCTTGACCCACAAATTGTCAACATGAACAGCTATGGGAAGAAAGTGTTGAAAATTCAAAAAAATCTTCAAGGATCAGCTGAAAGCTCCGCTGAGCGAGGTGCCAAATTATTTCTGAAAACTCTACAAAATTCCCCAGATGAGGAGATTGAGATCATTTGCAAGGAAGCCAAGTTTAATATACACAAATATCTACTAACAAGTTTAGAATATAAATAAATATTAGGGGTATATTTGGGATAGTTGGGAGACTTTTTGAAAGTTTAATTTAAGGGTTATAAACAGGGCAAGGGATGCTAAAAAACTAGCCTTTTTAAGTGATTAAACTTAAAAAAATAGCAATTTAGGGGACTAAACCTAACCTAAAATATTTTTGGCCTCAAAACTACATTTTGAATTAAATTTAAACATCTTTTAAGAATTTCTGCTTGAATGTTTTTTGAGATGATTTTATAAAATAGAATGCTCGTAATATATAAGACAATTTGGACTCGTTTAAAACTTGACACTAAAATGAAATCAAATTGTTTTATTAAATAAATGAATTTAGTCAAATATTTATAAAAAAAATTCGGTTTTTTTCAAAAATTTTGGAGAATAAATACAGTCAAATTGCACAAAAATGGCAAAAATGGGATAAAATATTCACAGTTTTAGCCAGTTTAGGTTTAAAAACTTAAAAAACCTAACCTAATTTAGGTTCTAAACCTAAAAAACTAGACTCCCTTCCCTGATTATAAATTATAATGGGCTTTCTCACCTCTATTATGAGTCCAGAAAGTAAGCAGTAAAAATCCAGCTGTAGATCATTCGAAAACAAGCTTTATTTTCAAAATCGTTTCCCAACTATCCATAACCTACCCCTATATATCATGAAATCCCATATACATATATGACAAAGTAAATCTATTTATTTATTTATATTTAATCCATACTTAATTAGGTATATCATTTTTTTTTAAATTTAGCACAAAGTGAAGTTTTTGCAAGAATGTTTGAAGCAAATTTGATGGAGAACCAAAAGAATCAGATTGTGATTGAGGAATTTGAGCCGAGTGTTGTCAAAATCTTTTTGAATTATTTGAAAAAATATTCAAATCCAGCTGGAATTGAAGAAGACATCTTAAATAAGGCAAAGGAGCTGTTTATGATGTCACACAAGTATGAAATTGATGACCTTAAGGTCTACTGTGAGGGTCTACTTTGCAGACAAATTGACTTTTATAACGTCTTTGAGGTTTTTTATAAAATTATTTTGCTAATTGTATCTATGTCTTATTCAATTTCTAATTCTATTTTATAGATGCTCGAACTAGGTAAACTCTATGAATCTTCCGATTTAGAAGACACTGCAATGAAATTTATTTTGAGGTACATAACTTATTTTTTTAGATTATACATAAGCTTTAACATGTTATTTAAGGTGTAGGCTAGTTGGAAAATGTTTTTGAACTTTACATATGTTTTTGACTTTGAATGAACCAGTTGTTATTTCGTACTCAGAATTTTAAATTATGTTTAAGATTGGCCGTCCATTTAAATCCTGCGACATCATATTAAATGGCCCTTTTGGGTGGACTTGGGTCGGAGAAATCTCATTAAGTACTCCACGTAGAGACTTGGAATTTTTTTATTATATCCGTAAACACATTTTACAAATAGTTGCCCAATTAAAAATTTTGCTAAAAATTAGGTATAACGGTGTAAAAAAATGAGTAAAAAAGATATGCGAAGATTAATTCTAATCTTTTTACTTTTGTTTACATTGTACCTGACCATTTAGCAAAATTTTAATAACACAACCATTTGTAAAATGTAACTACGGATATAATTAAAAAAATCCAAGTCTCTACGTGGAGTACTTAAAGAGATTCCTCCGACCGAAATCCACCCAAAAAGGCCATTTTATAACATGTCGCAGGATTTAGACTTATTGGTATCTCTACTTACACCCTTAATATATTTTGGACTCAAAAGCCAAAGACAAAGACAAGTTTTTAAATTTTCAAAATTCATTTCCCAACTATCCCAACTATCCCAAATCTACCCTAATATATACTGTAAAATTGTTCATTTTTTAGTAAAAAGAGAACACTGGATGAGATGAAAGCATTCGATCGACTCGCTCAAGAGAACCCAAAACTTTTGAATGAAATTCAAGCTGAAATTTTCAAAAATTACTAAAATTTACTTTAAATTAACTCAAAATTTCATGATTCATTCGGAAATGTTCGGAATATATCTTTTATATTGTAAAAATCTATATCATTTCATTATATACCCATATACTTTAATTATTATTTATATTTTTAATATCTATTTATGCTATCTTGTTTTTGTAACATCACATCACCCGAAGTATAATTACTTAAAGTATAATTGCAATACTAGTACATATTGCATTTTGTGGTTTTTTAGTGTAAAAGTAGTTTACTGAAATTATCCTTACTGAGCTACATTTTAAAATCTTATAAAATATACAGCCTTGAATAAATTATCTAATAACTAAAATCAAAAAATTGACCTTTGATTGATTAGTTACATAATTAAATACATGTCTCTTTTATTCACTAAACAAGTAATAAAATAAGTACCTACCCAATTTGAAGAGATAAAAATTAGGTCAAACTTGACCTTAACTTTGGTCTAATTTAAGGTCAAACTTAATTCTAATTTTGATATTTATATTTGGCTATGTATAGCTGTTTGTTAAAATACATATTATTATTACGATAGGTAATGTTGTGTTGTGGTAGATAGTAATTATAATTAGGTAACTAATTTACTTGTCAAAATATAAAATTAATCTGGTTTTTCCTAATAATTTCTTCAAATTAAGATCAATAATATTCAATTTTTGAGATAAAAACTAAAACTCCTCTTATTTTAACTTCTCTTCAATTTTCTTATTAACTGCAGAAGTTGCTACCAAAATTCCATTTGCTTGAGCATATTCGATATCGGCATAAACATTTCCAAATACACTTCTAATGAGTAGTAGATCCATTTCATATGGCGGTTTAACTAAAAATATTACTATTTGAAAATCTTATAATAAAAACAATGATATTAATAACTACTTATTGTTTAAAATTCATTACATATTATATACTTACGTTCTAGTGTTATACTAGGGTTTTTACTTGGACCTTCAGTTGGTATTGGTACTCCTAATTTATTTGAGAAAAAATGCCCAAATTTTGGCCTCGTGTAAATAAATAGGACTGGGAGTCGAGATCCCAAATAACCCAAACAACTTAACACGTCACTAATTGGAATAGCACATTCTATGGAATCACCACCTATAATTATAATTAATAAAAATAAACTAGGCTTTAATCAACTCACTAGAAGTTGATTATTAATCGTGCGAGCAAAGCAATGAAGACAGCACAAGTTGCCCCATTTTTTGGGTTCAAAGGTCAATTTTCGGGGTCAAAGGTCACCTCCCGGGTCAAACGGATATCAAATTCTGAATCTCCGTCATCGATTACCCCTACAGCCTCATTTTCGATTTTTCCCATTAGATTAACATGGGTAATCCTTAAAGGGCCCCTTCAACCCCAGGGGGTGGGGCAATCTGAAATTTTTGTCGAAATGGCACACGCCCACCCTATGGGGGTCCTTCATGCCAAATTTGGTTAAGATCGGTCAATTAGTTCTCGAGATATCCTCTGGACAAACAGACAGACAAACGGACAAAGTGCAAGCAAAGTTGAATAGTAAGTGCTCGCTTCGCTCGCACGAATAGCTATCCTTGATTTGTCCAAATTAAGTAGAATTATTGAGATTACCTGCAGATTTTGAATGAGCCAATTTAAAATAAATTCCAATTTTTGAAATAAGAACTGTCAACTTGTCTTTGCTAATATTCGATGATAGTGTTGAATATGAGCCAAATCGAATAGATCGACACTCTAAAGTTGTAAATGGTTCAGCTAAACTAGAGTCCTTTATTCTTTTAAACTTTTCGATCACTATAAAAAAATAGAAAAAAAATAAACAATTATTAACTTCTAAAATTTTTAGAAGATCATTATCTTTAGGTAATTGAATAGACAATCTATAAAGATTCATGTCAATAAATTATTTTTACTTACATCGAGCATTTTCCAGACTGTAGTGATATGAATCCCACAAATTCTGCTGATTTACCAATAATTGAACCTTACTATTATTGTGATGATTATTGAGTGAATGATTGTTATTGCTTTCCATATTCTCCATTGGTTGTTTGACTTTTTTGTTCGGTGGTTTATCATCAGTATCAGATGCCAAATCAATGATGCATTTAGAATCTCTCTTATCCTTAGTATGGTTGGTAAAATAAATAAAAAAAAAGTGTAATTATAAATGTGTTTTGCTATAATTAAATTTAAGAATATTTTTCTAAATATTATAAAATAACTATGATTTTAAAACCTTTTCATTTTCTTGAAAAGGAAATTCAGTGTCTTCTTTTGGTCCTTGGTACTTGGGCACCACTGCTACTGCTGCTGGTATTGGCTGGACTACTTGATCTCCAATTGGTTTATCTCCAGTAGTAGATTCATTATCACCATATAATTAAAATTTAAAATACAGGAATTATAGCCTTACAATTTACATAGGTAGCACATTCTTTAACACAATAGCAGGTGTTTCAATAAAAGGTCAAAATTCATAACATAAAATACGACAATTTTGAAAGAAATCCTTGTTTTATGTACTTATCTCATATAATTGAGTGTTTATGTTTATAGTTGTCAGTAAGTAATTTAGTGTAGTATATGCATTGTCATAATTGTCAAATATTTTACCACAATCTCCACATTCTGTTGAGGCTTCAAGATCTATCTTTTTATCTTCTTTATTATTCGAACCTTTCCGTCCTCTATTTCTCTTTTCAGTCGTCTTGACCTCCAGTATGAAAATCGGTTCCAAATTCTCTGTCCTCACATCCTCAATGTTAATCTCACTCTTGATATCGACATCATCATGGTCTAATAAAACATAAAAAATGGACAAAAATATAAACATTATAACCTAATAGGATTTGCAAACATTTAAATTAGCGTAATAATGCAATCACTGCAATTAATAATTTACATGCAAGATAGTCAGTTTTGTTAGGCAATTAATTTAATTAGGTTACCTGGTGTTGCAAATTGCCAATTATCCGAATTTGAAGAATCAACAATGTTGTTGTTGTTGGTGGTGGTGGTGCTCTCAGCCTCGAGGTCAACAATTCCTATATTTATTTTAAAATTATCATTTTAAGACCATCATCGATCGATAAAAGTTACAGGCCATTATAACTAAAAAAAACAATCATCAATGATAATCAATGATTTATTAAAGAATGTCTTTTACTTGAGCTTATTAATATCTAATGATAAAGTTGAAAAAGTTAGGTCATGTCGGAAAATATTTTTTAAAACCGTAAAGAAAATTTTGACATCCAAAATAGCCAATCGACTCAGTTTTTTTATGCTGGTTCCGAATCTGAAAAGATTTTGTTCGGCACTCAACCCTTTCCCGAGATAAGTCAAAGGTCAAATTCCCAAATCTTAAAAAATTCTTATCTCATCTTCTAGAAGAGCTAGAGACTAATCTATACACATCATTAGAAAGGTATCAATGAGTACTACAAGATGACTAGTCCAATGACCCCGAAATTCAAATGTCAAGTGTCAAAAAATTAAAAACTTTAAATATTCAAAATTCTGAATGCAATTCACTTTTTCGCGACAAACCTAACCTAACTAATTGCAATCATAACCCCTCAATGTAGTCACAGGAACCGTGCGGGTCACTTGGAGGGTGCGTAATTCACTTTAGGGTGAAAAAGTAAGTAAGGTTAGAGGTTGTAGAGGTTTTCAGTCCCCTTTCGTGTGAATCTACATAATTTTTAATTTTTTAATTTTTTGACCCTTGACCTTTGACCTTCGGGGTCAATGACCTAGGTCATCTTGTAGTACTCGTTGAGGCCTTTCTAATGATGTGTTAGATTAATATCTAGCTCTTATAGAAGCTGAGATATGAATTTTTTAAGATTTCGGAATTTGACCCTTGACCTCAATTATATCGGGAAAGGGTTGAGTGCCGAACAAAATCTTTTCAGATTCGGAACCAGCATAAAAAACTGAGTTGATTGACTATCTCAGATGTCTAAATTGTCTGTACTGTTATAAAAAATCTCACCCAAAAATATATTAGGCTAAAATATCGTATTTTAGTAGGAGGTTCTGATTTTACGTGTAAATGTAAAATTGACATTATTTTAAATTACCTGAATTGACTGACATATTTTTGAAATTGACCCCTTGAGATTCTCCATTTGACTTCTTTGACCTTCTGAAGGCAAAACTGTAGAATTCGTAACCTAAAAATTGACATAAATATCAAAAAGTAAATTTTTTAGGGTGTATTAAATACTAGCAAGATAACTGGCCTAACATTTAACTATTAAATAGCTATATAAATAATTTAAAAAATTGACTGACCAAACTTGTAAGTTAGAAAACTGTCAATTATATCCGACTGTTCTTTCAATTCTTCGTATTTTTTAGCCAATTTTACAAACTTCCATTCGAGGGACTCAAATTTTTGCTTACAGTGGTCATGACCCATTTTTTAATGCCTTTGACCTCAAGGTCAATTCATCCCTTTAGTGTACTTGTCACAGTTAAACACCTAATTTAAATTATATTTAAATTTTAAAGTTTAATTACTTTTTTAATAGTAAGTAAGTAGAGTAGAAGTAGTAAGTAGTTTTTTGGATTTGGAATTTGTGGAATGGAAATAAAACATAGGGGTATATTAGGGTTAGTTCAGACGTTTTTGAAAATGTGACTCTCTTATCGCCTGAACCAGTTGATATTTTGACCTTAAATTTTGACATAAGTGGAAATGACTATAAATATTTAAGATCAAAATACCACCTAATTTAGCCGAAAAAAGTGTCTAATCAAAATTGAAAAAATACAAGCCATCCCTAATCTACCCTTATAAAAAACTAGTAGTTGACTAAAACCAGCTCCTTCTCGACACAAATTTTTCAAATTCCATTATTCGATTTTCTCATTTCAAGCCCGAATCAGGCCCGGTCTATTCCCTAAAAATTGACCCGAACCCGACTCAAGCCCGAGATCAAAAATAATAGGCCCACCCGAAAAAACCCGAAATTTTTTTCGAATTTTTATAGAGTTTTTTATGTTTTTTATGCCAAATTAATGATAATTACAAAATTGAAAAATATTAACCAAACTATCCCTAATCTATATACCCCTATAATAATATTAGATTAGAGTCGAGTAGAGGACTAAATAAAGTAAGCTCCTTCTCCCACCACAAAATTTAGAAATTTTTATTTTTTCTTTGCCTTCGAGAAGAGAATTGACAATACAATTTCTAAAAAAAATTAATCACCAAAATTAGTTATTTTGATAACTAATGATTAGTTAAACCTTTGATTAGTTAAAAAAACAATTAATTGGATCATTAAAGTTCATTATGGATGTCTCATCATCTATAACCAAGGTCAGTTATAATTTAAAAGTACATTATACACACTTTAAAGTACCAATATTTTTGGTACTTTAAATGGGTGCGATTTCGGAATCCGGTCCGGGCAGTTCTCTCCCCGACGACCTAGGATACAAAACCAATACATAAAAATGATCCATGGACTAAGGGGAGTTCAAAAAATGTGGCTGTGGAACTGTCCGGGGTCAAAGGTCATTGGTTAAATTTGATCTTCAGGGGAGTTGGCAGTTCACTTTTTTGCCACAAACCTAACCTATCTTAAAGCAATCATAACCCCTCAAATGTAGTCACAGGAACCGTTCGGGTCACTTGGAGGGTGCCTAATTCACTTTAGGGTCAAAATCTAAGAATTTCGTTCAGAGGTCGCTTCGAGACCTTATGGACTCCCCTTATTTTTATGTATTGGTTTTGTACCCTAGGTCGTCGGGGAGAGAACTGCCCGGATTCCCAAATCGTACCGAACTTATCTTAATCTTTAGCTACTTTTATACACACAGTACCATAAGGTCGCGAAGCAACCTCTGAACAAATCTTTTACTCTGCCCATTATGCACGGATCTAGAATCTAGATACCCCCGCTCGGTTCCTGGGACCACATTAAGGGGTTATGTTTGCAATAAGTTAGGTTCTAAAGGCTTTTGGCGAACAGGTGAATTGCTAAAACCTAAATTATTAAACACCCTGAATAATTATTAAAATTATTCACACGTAAAGTAGGTTAAGTTCAATGACCTGTAACTTTTTACCTGATCTGACAATCTGACTTCATTTTCGGAACCAGGGCATGTCAATAATTAGTCATAAACCCCCTTTTAGATTGTCAAAATTAGAAAATCCCCTATTGAACTTTTGTCCATATTTTTAATATTGAAATTTAAAATTAGGTTGAATTCTGCGATGATTTCGAGTTTGACTGGTCAATTGAAGGAGCCTTGAATACCATTAAAAATCTTATAGGACGAACCACGATCGAGTCTGAGGAATTCAAGTCTACTAATAGCCATAACGTATGGTAAGTGATCAACACTTTAATTATGACATTAAGGTACATATGAGTTGACCCAATAAAAGGTCATTTAAAATATAATAAGTACCTACTAGATCGTATAATATTTATTTATTTACTTTCTTTATGTAGGCAATTAAGAATTGAAGAAACAATGACTAACGACACTCAGAGACAACTTCCAATTAATGATAAACATGCAGTCACGATTTATTTGAGATTATTGAGGAGTGGATACCCACAATCTGGACACTTAAAATACAGATTTGACTCGAATCTTACTTATGATGGATTGGTACGCGTATATGATAATTATGGCATATTTCGTGAAGTACCAGGTAATTACGATACTTTATTTTTATCTTATTTTTTGTATTTGAATTTGACCTTGTTTTTTATATTATATCCCTGATCCCAGTGTTAATAATTTTGTACAATTATTTATATTTTTAGGAAAAGTTGAAAACTCATCTACTGAAGAGAATTTAACTGGATATAAAGCGGCTTATGTGTACATATCATTGCATTCATTGACAGATCAAACTTTTGCCAAAATGAAGAATGTCAAGATTAAATGTCGAATTCAATCTGAGCCACAAATGGTCAATATCAATTGCTATGGGAAAAAAGCGTGGGAAATTGAAAAACCCCTTCATGTATCCAATACCCTTGCTGAGAAAAAAATTCTTTCAAAAATTCTGAAAGATTATCCAGAGGACATTGAGGTCATTTGCAATGATGCAAAGTTTAAAATACATAAATATTTACTTACAGGTTTGAAATACATATAATAATAAATAAATTGTAAGATTATAAATAAATAATAAAGGTAGAAAAGGGATAGTTAGGAAATATTATTTTTTAAAGTCCAGATTTTGATTGAACCAATTGTACGAGCGAAGCGAGCACTTACGATTCAACTTTGCTTCCACTTTGTCCGTCTGTATGTCTGTTCAGAAGATAACTCGAGAACTACTGATCCGATCTTAACCAAACTTGTCTCGGTGTGACATTTTGACAAAAATTTCAAATTGCCCCATCCCCTTGTGTTGAGGGGACCCTTTAAGGGTTCCCAATGTTAATCAAATGGAAAAAAATCGAAGGTTTAAGTGGCCTTAGGGGTAATCGATGACGGAGATTCCGAATTTCACATCAATTTAAGCAGAAAATTGACCTTTAACACTAGAAATTGGAGCAAATTGTGCTGTCTTCATAGCTTTGCTCGCACAATTAATAATCAACTTCTAGTGAGTTGATTAAAGCCTAGTTTTTATATATTCACACAAAAATAATGATACTAGCAATATTTTTGTTTTTAAGTTTGTGTTTTCCTTACGATTCATAATCGACCCCTATTTATCATGATATCGTTTTATAATGGTTCGATCTTAATATAATCCTAATTGTATTATTTTTTTTAGCCCAAAGTGAAGTATTTTCCAGAATGTTCCAGGTGAATTTGAATGAGAATTTGAAGAATCAGATTGTGATTGAGGACTTTGAGCCGGAAGTTGTCCAAGTTTTTTTAAATTATTTAAAAATAGTTCAAATCCAGCTGAATTTGAAGAAGATATTGGAAAGAAGGCAAAGGATCTCTTTATGATGTCACACAAATATGAAATCGATGACCTATGTGAGGGCCTTCTATGCCGACAAATCGATGTTTATAACGTCCTTGAGGTTTTTTTATTAAAATAATTTGCAAATTTAATATACCTTAAATGGTAATGATTTTTAAATTTTTTTATAATAGATGCTTGAACTGGGTAAAATCTACGAATTATCCGATTTAGAAGACTTGGCCATGAAATTCATTTTGAGGTAAATTTTATTTATAAATTAATGGAATTGCTCGAATCTTTTTTGAAAACACAGCCTTTTTTCGGATCAACCAGCTATTATTTTGATTTGAAATTTTTAAGTCTTGGATATTCTATATAATTATAATATAACAAATAGCTGACCCAATGACAAGCAGTCCAAATTTCAAAAGAGATTACCCAACTATCCTTAATCGACCACTACTTTATACTTGCTCATATTATTTGTAGGAGAAAGCGATCACTGGATGAGATGAAGGCATTCGACCGACTCGCTCAAGAGAACCCAAAACTTATGAATGAAATTCAAGCTGAAATTTTCAAAAATTACTAAATTTTTACAAAAGATTTAATTTAATACTCAAAATTGAATGAAAGTTAAATAGTTTTTTTATAATCTATAATCTTAATAATTTCTCTATCTTTTTGTTTTGTAATATCACCCGTGTATAATTTTTGTAAACATTTGCCGGAGAATTTTTTAGCCGTAATTGTATGGCATCATGAGTGCCTTTATAAAAGAGTTAATTATTCAATTTTATATCATTTATTTATCAACTTATTTAAATAAAAGACTTATAATAATAATTTATTATACAATATTATTATAATAATTGCAAATAACAAAAATTAATTAATTTGGTCATGTAATTTACTTTTCATTCCATTTCACTTACATAATTACGAACTTGTATTTATTTTTAAAAAGAGTTTAAATCCTCGGGCGTTTAGAAAGAGATTTTTGAAAAAATTGCATTTGCCTTTGGGCATTTGCCAAAATAGTATTTTTACCATAGGATATTTGCCATAAGACTTTTGCAGAGCTGACTTTTAGAAAATGAAATACATAATTGATTATTTTGAAATTCAGGGGAATATTTTTGAGCAATTTGTCTACTTGCTAGATATGAAAAAAAGATTTCACTTTGAAATTTTTCATGAGCTATTTCTATGATTTTTAATATTCTGTCCGATATAACTATAACTCACCTACTATCATGGCACATTTGCCCAGGATGGATATGATAACAGACTCGCAAAGCTTCTATGTAATATTTTTAATATGCTTAAAAAATGCTCCCATATGATCTGCTTATGTTTTTTGAAACTTTTAAATTTTGAAAAATTATTTCAATATGAAATTACTCGCCTTCTAATTAATAGATTTCCATGAAACAAAGTTTAATGGAATAATGAAACAAAAAATTCAGATATCCTGGGACTAATCTAAGAATACAGACAGTAATAATTACGGATATTTTATGTAAAAATCCATAAAAACCTAATATTGTTGTAATAAAGCATTTTATGACTTACAACTTAACTCTGAATAAAGAAAAATTAAAAATTTTGAAAAATCCCCTCCCTCGCAGATTAAAAATTAAAAAATAATCTTTTAGGGGA
>JAQIXA010003766.1:0-13075 GCA_034699045.1 Nanhermannia cf. coronata Gr-Ori-00579
ATACACACAATTTTGGTATAAAAAATACCTAAAATATTTTTTCTCAAATGTAAGAATACTGCAATCTTATCAAAATTTTAGTAAGCAAAGAGACACCATTCTCAAAAAAAAGCTTACAAATTAGCTTCAAATATTTTACAAAGTTTTATAAAATACCTTTCCTTTGACTTAAGTTTAATTTTATCCCTATTTTGGTGGAATTTACCCCTATATTTATAGTCTAACTTTATCTATGTTTGAAATTAACCCAAAATATTTTTTGTTTAGTTTAGATTAGGTTAAGATTTTACAAAATTTTGGGTTAATTTCATACAGGGCTGGGTAAGGTTAGGCCAAAAGTAAGGAGCAAATTCAACCAAGATAGGGATGATATTAAATCGGAGTCTATTCCATTGACACAAAAAAATCCCAAAATTGTTAAATATTAAATACAGTTATTGAAGCCCAATTAGGGCAAACTTTTAAGGTGAATCTAGTCAAAAATTGATTTAATAGACATTTTTTGATCATTTTTATTCAACAGTTTTCTATTTCTGAAGCTTGGTTAATCAAATTTTATCGAATTTCAAACTCTAAAATGTTGAAATTATTTTAAACCTGATTTTTAAAAACAAATTTCTCGCAATTTTGTACCTTTAGTTGTCCTCAGTTAGGTAATAAATTGGCATAAATTCAGCCAAGATAGAGATGATATTAAATCGGAAGCCTATTCCAAAGGTATAAAAATATTCCAAGATTGTTAAAATACAGTTATTGAAGCCCAATCAGGGCAAATTTTTAAGTCAAAAATTGATTTAATAGGCGTTTTTCGATCATTTTTATCCAACAGATGGAAAAACTTTTCTAAACTTGGTTAATCAAATTTTATCAAATTTCTAAAAATGTTGAAAATATCCTAAACTTGATTTTTTTAAACATATTTCTCGCAATTTTGTACCTTTACTTGTCCTCAGTTAAGTAATAAGTTGGCACAAAGTACAAGAAATAAAATGCTGAATTTGCAAAATTTCATTCTCTCAAATCTCTTCTGACATTTTTTTCACATTTGAGATTTGTCACCATACTTGTCCCCCTACTACAGATATACTAGTATTTTCTCAGTTTTCAGTTTCTTCAGGAAAAAAAGAGTCATTTCTTCGAATTGTATGATATTTTAGCAAAAAAAATAGGGGAATAAGATTGACACCAAAAAGGTCGTTAACTGGTAAATTCCTTGAGGGTTTGCGAATCTTGGATTTTGATCTTTGAAACCCTTTTCTTTACACTCAAGACTCAAGATGAGATAAAAAAAGGATCAAAAATGATAAAAATGAATCCCATACTTATATTGGTACTGATTCTCATATGTATTTAGTGGTTAGTTCAAGGGTTAAATGAAGTTTTAATGAATTTTTTTTACTGCAATATATCTATTGTTATCATAAGTATGGTGTTGACAATAGAAATTTCCAGTTCCTTGACTATTACTTGTGCAAATACATACTTTAATATACCATATTATTCATTTTTTCATTTTAAAAAAATACCCATAATTGATAACTTGAGGTCACAATATAGTCAAGTTGTATCATATCAAAGTTCAAAAATTTCAAATTCAAATTAGATAGATATTTCCTACAATTTAAAATTTGGAATATTTAGCAGATATATCAAAACTATATAGGTATTATAAAATTATAAGCAAAATTTCCGAAAAAAGATCCATTCGGCTTTCAAGTCTAGCCTCATATAATGACCATTATAACCCGAAGATATCCTTTCAGACTTTTATTTTAACTTTCAATTGAATCAATTATCAAAAGGATCTTTTCGGCTTTCAGGCCTTTGCTTGTTAAACCTCATATAAAGGCCAGAAAGTCCATTGGAACCCGAAGATTCCCTTTCCTAAGTATCAGTAGGGTAGTTTTCCATTTTAGGTGCTATTGATTTTACTAAGAATGGCCAAGATACACTAAAAATCTTAAAATTGAGAAAAATTATCTACTTTTAGAAAAAATCTTTCATTAGATTGACAAAATTTTGGTCAAAATTTTGAAAATTTTATCATAATTTATCCATATAAACTCATAAAATTCATGGAATACCTTTGTAAAAATTTTGCCTAAAATTTTAGAACTTGTTTATAAACTGGATTTTAAACCTTACCTGTGGTATGAGTAGCAGTAGAACCAAGTATTAATTCTAAATTGAACATTTAAGACTTAAAGGATATCTTTGGGTTCTAATGGGCTTTCTGGCCTTTATATGAGCTTTAACATGCAAAGGCCTGAAAGCCGAATACATCCTTTGATAATATTTTCTTCAACAAAATGTCCTTACTTTACTAAAGAGATACGAGTATTAATGAACTTTTTGAAAAAACTTTTACATTTTCCTGTACATTATCATTATCTCATTTAAAATTTTTACAAGTCCCCCTACCATAGAATCCGGGTCAATTCACTTTTAACTTTTTTAACTACTTTTTATTCATTAATTCTTATCTCTAGTTAGAAATCTCATAAAAAAGGGTCGGGAAAAGTGATTTATTCTCATTTACTCTGTACTACTAGTACTTGAGTACATTTAAAACTGGCTGGTTGAATTTGAATAATAGATCAGATTTTGAGAAACTTTCTTCTTCTCAAAATAATAATAGGACCCTGTGCATTTACTTACTTGTGGGTAAACAAACGATTAAAAACACAACTCTATTATTTACTAATTATAAAATTAATTTGAAAAGTTTGACTAAATACAAACCACATAAGAGAGAAAAGTGCGAGTACTCTAAATGGGCCCTTATTATGTACATTTTATTAAGAATTTCGGAGATAAAATTGTGAGAATAAAGCAATAATTTGAATGAGGGGAGATTAGGTTAAATGCGGGTATCATAAGGGTATAATTGGACAAAAATAACAATTGGCATTTAATTTAGCATAATATCTCTAAAGTACCCTACTATAGTACCTACTTAAGAATAGGTACTCAATAGTACCCTACCTAATTTGGGTTAGAATTTTGTCTATATACCATACATTAACATACTAGATAGGACAATTTTTTTTAAAAGAAAATTTGCAAAAAGCAACATTAGGCAACATTCAAATAATTGATATTTTTCAATGAGATTTGCCACATATTTATCCTTAGGTAGGGTACTTAGGTAGAGTTTGATTTTTAAATTTATATTTTTTGATTCTCTCATAAATGAACTTTTCAGACGCGATTTAATGTGATAGAAAATTGAGAATTTCGAAAAATCTAGGATTTGACTAGATAGGATTCTAGTGACTATAGTCAAGTACTAGAAGCATGTGTACCCTACTAGAATTACCCTACATATGCTAGACAAAATTCTAATTACCGGTGTCTATATTTCTATTTCTATGTACCTAATATATTTTGTCAAAATACAATTTATTCAAAAGTAGAAAAAATTGGACAAATTTTGATTACAAAACGGTCGATTGTTAAAAATTATGTCAAAATTTTTGCGTTTTTTTTTTATTAGATAGGCGTCCTTGTACGAAATGATAATTTGAAACTAATGCATAATTTAATATTTCTTTTTTTGTACCTAAAATCCAAGATTTTGCAAAATCACGGATTTGGATTTTGGATACATGATAGGTAGAATTCTAAGTTAGTTAAATTATTTGATTTTGCTTAACTTAAACATGATAATTTGAGAGTTAAATATCAAATTCCTTGACTTTAAAATAAAATTTGATTAGAAAAATCTCAGAAATTGGAGAATTTCATGGTTCATAATAACAATGAGGAAATTGTTCGTCAGAATTGCAATTGTCATTTCCCCATTTCCTCAATCTAAATGTGCGAAATTCTGATTTTTTTTTCAAAGAAAAAAAGAGTATCTGTAGATGAGGATCAAATGTCTTTGAAATATCAGATTGAATCGCCAACGACCCGAAAAGAGGATTTCTTTATCTCTCGAATATCTCAAAGTTCCAAAAAAATCCAAACTTCTCAGTAAAACCCCAGAAATTTCTGCAAAAATAAGCTTTCTCTTACTACCATTTGAACCATCAGATATGGTTTTAAACTTTCATTACTTTTTCACACTACTAAATACCAAGTATTATGTTATGGGCCTTGAAATTTCTATACATTTTGTCAAAATACAATTTGGCAAAATGTAGAAAAAATTGAATAAATTTTGATTATAAAACAGCCGATTTTTGAAAATTACGTCAAAATTTTGTCAAATTATTTTATAAGATACTCGGTTGATTAAAGCCTAGTAAATATGAGGTTTAACCTGCAAAGCTGAATAGATCATTAACAAAAATTTGCAAATATATTATCTATCCATGTTTTCTAATACTCGTATCATATCAGTAGATAGGTAGGTATAGCATTTTCCTATTTAATCATCGTGTCATGAAATCTATAAAAAAATCTAAAACTAAATTTCATAATTACTTTTAACCAAATGGAATTTATGACAATTTTTTAGAATAAAAGTATCCGAGTACAATTACTTCTGGATCCTTTATATTTTGACCAAATGAGCTTCAAAAACCCTTTACAAACATTATAAATAAATGTTTATGAGCTAAAATAAAATATAAAATTCAGCGAAGAGTCAAGCGAGCCCCAGCTGTTTTTCGTTATGATGTCCTCGTGGCCCAACTATTTTTTTTATATTTTTTTTGTCTGAATTTTTGATTGATTATCCTATCTACTGTGTAACTTTACGGTTTTCTTATCATATCCAAATCCTTATAAGGATATTTAAAATACCCGTACTAGATATATCGGATACTATTTTTACATTTAGTATATATTTGGATTTCTTGGCTTTACTGTGTATTAGTACTATAGTAGTAGAACCGAAGAAGCAGAAAGTGGGAGATAAAGTGAGAGAAAAAAAATTCCCATATAAGAATGTACTTTGAAGAATTTTTGAGTTTTTGAGTTGAGAAGTGGATCAGGAGTTGCTTTAGAATTACATATACTTATATATCTGTATACTAATATGTATATACAAAAATATGTATTTAGAATTTTAGAATATTATAAATAGTCTGCTCAAGGTTTGTTTCAATACTTTAATGGGAAATTCAGTCAGTTAAGAACCTTTTAAACAACTAAATTTCAGAGATCATCTCATATTGAAACATCTCATATTGAAATATTTTCGTAATTTTTCTTGTAATTTTTACTAAAGGCATCGAGTCAATTTCATTTATCCTTAGCTATTGGTTGATACTCGTATACCTTGGGTTTAATTTTTCTAACCTTTTTACTATCTTTATTTATGTTTTCTCCTTTCTTAAAATTTTGCCATATCTTCAAAGGATATCTTGGGATTATAATGGGCTTTCTGGCCTTTAAATGAGCTTTAACATGACAAGGTCTGAAAGCCGAATCCTTCTTTTTGTCAAATTTTTTATCAATTTGTGAATTTTTGTCCAGCTTTTCTTCAAGATTTGCAACCAGCTTTTCAATATTTGTTTAAATTTTGTCATTTTTGATGAATATTTTCTCAGTTTTTATCAATTTTTTGAAATTTTATCAAAATTTTCAAAGTTTCTTCAAATTTTAGTCAATTTTTTCCATCATCTCTTCTAGATAGATTATAATTTTAGCAGTTTAGAATAAATTTTTGGAAATTTTATCAAAATTTTAACGATTTGGTCAAAGTTTCTCAATTTTTCTAGAACCTTATCTAGATTATAATCTAAAAGTATAGGTTTAAATGATATTTTTTCAGAATTGTGAATATTTAAATCTATTTCAGATAGTTCTCAAGATGAAACCTTCCCTATTGTTACTCAATAGGTAGGGTACCTTACTATATTACATGAAAATATTTTACAAGTCGGTTTTTCTTTCTCGGAGTTCAAAAAAATTTAATGGGTTCTCTTAGAACGTGCTCACTATCCCAAATAAACCCTTTAAAAACCATATTACATCCAAAATCTACTAGTATCAGTAACTAGTACTATAGAGTATAGGTATTTCTTACATTTAAAAATTTTTTTCACCACCTAAATAAGGAATAAGAACCAGATGCAATTCTCAAAGAAAAAAAACTGTAGAAAAAAAAAGTCAGTCACTTTTCAACCAACAGCCCATAGATTTTGTGGTTCTAAACTCTAAACTCTAAACTTTTACTTTTCTGCTGTATTTCTGTAGGTACTTTACTTTCAAGCAATAACTCTCATAGCTAATAAAAGTATACTTCATTATTTTCAAATATACTCAAAAACACACGATTTGCACTATACTTTAGCCCAAAAATAAAAACAAGCAAAAAAACTCGAGTTTTCTTCAATTTACTCGGTGAAATGAATGGCCCTTTAAAATTAAACTATCTCTGTTCATTTCAGATACGAAAAAAAAATTTGCTCAAAATTACTCTCTAAACATTTCATACAATTTTTTGTGTAATTTTACGTTTTTAGGTCTAAGATTCTCAGCAAATTTGTACCGAGAATTAAGACAGAAATCTCAAAATTTGAAATTTTGAGCTGAATTTTGACAAATAAGATTAAAAGGATGTATTTGACTTTCAGGCCTTGCCATGTTAAACCTCATATAAAGGCCAGAAAGCCCATTAGAACCCAAAGATATTCTTTACTTGAAACAGTTGTTATTTTGCCCTCATATGCCTTTTTCATAAGCCCATTAGCACCCCAAGATATCTTTTTAAATTAAAAATTATAGGTACTTTAGAGCCAAATTTTGAAAAATTCAAGCTATTTTTGTCCGCAATTTTAGAAAGATCACAGGCACTCTTTTAGATCCTATTTTGAGAATTTTCTATCTACCTATATACTCGTACATATATAAGTAATTTAGCTTTATTTTCAAAGTTTTTGAGACTTTTTTTGAGGTCAAACCGACTCTTTTTTTCTGTAGGATTTCCTATAAAAAAAGAGGAATTTCAATTCAATTTCGAGATTTGTAATTTGTACCTGGAAATGTATTTAAGTTCAATCATGTCCATGAGAAATCGTTCAATCAAGTGTTAATGGGCAAATGGTCAAGGCATTAATTTCCAATAAGTATTTTGCTAAAGAAAAAAAACCTATAAAATAATAATAAGTATTCCTATACTAACTATGTATAGGTAAGTACAGTATATAGTGAGATTCGATTTTTCCCTGAGGAAAAGACCAGAATACAGAAAAGATATTGCGGAAAGTAAACTTAAACTTTATTCTAGAATTCTAGCTATACTTATAATACTAGTAGTACAAGTAGTTTATTTTGTAGTAAAAAAAGAGTTGGAAATTTTGGTAAAAAAGGACTGGTTTAATCTCATCCCTATTTTGGTTGAATTTACCCCTATATCTATGGTCTAGCTTTACCCATGTATGAAAATAGTCCAAAAACCTTTACTAAACTAAAAATATTTTGGATTTATTTCGTACGGAGGTGATATTAGACTTATAATATAGGGGTAAATTCAACCAAAATAGGGATGAAATTAAACTTGAGTCAAAAAGAAAGATCTAAAAGTCTGGCCTGAAGTGGACCATATGGTCAAAATTTCTTATTCTCCAGTATGTAGTAAGTAGAATACAGTATAGCTCTTCTTTTTTGGTCAGATTGATAAAGTGTCTTTGAACCCCAAAATGTTCATTTCACCTTACTTAACTTTTATTTTCTATTTATTTGTACACTTTCACTTTTGTAGACAATACCTGGACTCATTGACCAACTAAAAAGTATCAGTATAGGTACCTAAAAAGCCTTGAAAAGTTTTAAAAATTCTTAAAAATCTTTCTTTTAATTAACTTAGAAACCTCATTATAACTCCAGGATATCCTTTCATGCCACTAGACTCTAGGGCATAAATACTTTGTAGATAGATAAAGATATCTTTTTTGCAAATAAAATTATAAAATTCGAAAGCCAGTTGAAATGTAGGTACTATCCGTACGAGTATAATGGGTTTTTTTTTTTCACAATATCTATGCTAATTAAAGATAATTTTATCTACAAATTTTCGAGTTCAGAACTCTAGGTTAGAATTTCAATATATAAAATTTGAAATTTTTTTGATTCATTCTTACTATTAGTCATAGTAGTAGAAGTAGATATTTACTAGCATTTTAAGAGTTAAAAAATCTGGTAAACTGACTTTAGAAATTTTTTTCAAAGGTCTAATTTTTGTTCAAATTCAAATTTTAGAATAGAGCAACATAGTCCACAATTAAACATCTTTTAAGCAAAATATTTGCTAAAATTTTTACATAATTTTTAATAATCGACCATTTTGTAAGAAAAATTTTTTCAATTTTTTTGACCAAATTGTATAAAAATTTCAAGGCTCATTCATAACATAAATACTTGGCATTTTGTAGATATCCTTTCATTACAAAACCTAATTTATTCTGACACTTGACTGCTATTGGTAGTAAGGAGTAGTATGTAAAATAGAATGGGTTTATAAAAAATACTTTAGATCTTATGCTACAGATAGGGTACTATTTTTAATTTAATTTTTATAATTTTTGATAATTTTTTATTTTAGGCACAAGACAAACTGATCTAATTTCGAACATGATATGGATATTTTTGGTATCTTTTTAGACAAACGGAAATTACATATAAATTTTAAGAAACAAAATATAAGCAAGTGTAATTTTTACATGTAAAGCTCTAGATAATCCTGGATTTGGTCAAAAAGTCCGGATTTTAAAGGTTTAAAAAGTGTCCTAAAAGGTTGTGAAAATAAATTGCCTGTACTTACTTACCTTACTATATTTACCTTACTATCTATTTACCGTGGTAAAAGGGCAATTGGTATTTGGACGAAAATTGACCATAATTTGACCAGCTCTCTCTTATCTACTCGAGATAGAGTAGGTACTCTATAATTTATAATTTAAAAGTTAAATTATAAACCTGTACTTATGCACATACTCACATATATTGTAGACTGCTTAATTCATTTCATTCATGATTTAATTTACAAAGTAGATAGTTGAGGGACAGACAGTTACAAATCTACTGCTATGCTGGTCTAATCTCATGATTGTTTATACAAATGTCAAATTCGATTTAGAGATTTCAAACATGTACATTTTCCCATTTGAGTCTAAATAGTCATACATCATCTATCTATATGATTCGAAGGTCTTGTTGATAGACTTTTTCGATTTCATTTTATTTTTTGCTTAAAATGGAAAAAATCCATGTTTTTTAAAGATCAAATCTCACTATCTCAAATAGATAATTAAATTACAATATTAACAATATTAGTTTAGAACCAATAGAACCAAATTTTTTGTATAAATTTTCTCAAAAAATATTTTAGATCTATGGTTCGATATTGAATAATAAAGATTAGGATAGCAGAATTTGATAAATTGACTCTTTTTGAAGATAAATTTAGATCGATTTTTTAATTAGTTCGTAACTATATTAGCGTATATAAAGATTCAAAGAATTTTAAAGTATAGGGGTAGATTTTGGATAGTTGAAAATTTTTGAAATTTGGATAAATTGGAACTTGGAATTTGGACTTGTTTTAGGTCGGATTAGATGTTTTTTTGACCATTTTTCTACATGTAGAGATAGCCAAGATATTCTCAGAATCAGTCAAATTTCAGGACAAAATACAAAAGCCTTATCCGAAAATAGAATGTCCAAAATTTAAAAAATCTTTCTAACCATCCTAATCTGCATCTAGTCTTGTATTGAGTTTGATTTTTTTGAAATTTTGGCCAAATTTTGTGATCTATATGAGGTATATCTGAATGTCTAGATTGTTAAATTATCCAATATTACTCATCATAGTGCTGGTAGATATGTAGGTAGTTCTCACGTTTTTGTTTTCGCATTCTCGTACACTATATTAAGTCTAAAACGTGAGTTGGGTCCACAAAATCCTCATTTCTCTTCTAGTCCATTGAGTCTACCAGTAGGATCGAAAGGAAAAGTTAAGTTAAGAGAGAAATATTATATCTTTCAAGCCCATAAAATTAAACCCAAGTCAGTTGATAATATACTACCTACGAGTACTCTGTCTAGGATACCATAGGCATAAGGTAGGTAGTTAATAACGAAGGTTTTTGATCCCACATTGTCTTTTTGTCCGTGACTTTGACTTTGACTTTGACCCCAGACCAAAACCATGAGCTTTCTCCATAAGAAAAATGAATAAAAAGCAATTTTAACATTCCAAAAGTGTCACCAGGTATTAACAAAGGGTATTATTTTTATTTTTATTTTTTTGTGTGGACATTATTGCTTCCTCAACCAAATCCGAAATGTCCAAAAATGTTCAAATGTCTTGCTGGAAATGAAGAAAAAGTAACTTGGAAATGTGACAAGAAAAAGTTGATCCATGTTAGGAAATATTTTAGGAAAATTTGTACTACTGCTATTACACCTAATAATAAGGTTAAGAAGTCAGGTATTTTGTAAAATCCTGGATTTCATTCGGCACAATTTCAGCTAAATGGGTAGAAACAGGGATTTTAAATCCAGGATTTTGAGAAACCTAAAATTTCATTTAGGTATCTTGAGTAAAATTCGAGATTTTAAAACTTTCAATTCCAAGTCCAAGATTTCGTTAGTTTGAATTTCTTTGAAGTATATCTTGGGGTTCTAATGGGCTTTCTGGCCTTTATATGAGGTTTAACATACAAAGGGCTGAAAGCTGTATACATCCTTTGAGTTATAAAATCAGCAAGGACTTTGAAATCCTGGATTTTAAATTAGAAATTTAGTAACGAGTAGATGTGCTCTTCATTTGTATGGTCAAATACTGCTAAAAAATAAAATTCCTTTTTTTGACAAAAAATAACTTTTCTTGCCGGTCAATGCCAATGTCATGTTAAAGGAAAAAAGTACCCAATACTTAAAAGGCTTTTAAAACTTGAATCTTTAATCCTTAAAAAGCAAAACAAATAAGAATTAAGTAAATACAATTTTACAAAATGATACAATTTTTGCCTCAAAGTTTTAAATCCTCCCATCAAAAACACATTTAAGAAAATATTATTATTGAAGGAGATTAAAGCAAGTAAATCCATATTGAAATATATTTTTTACAAATTGGTTCAATATTTACATAAGAAGTATATATACTCGTACATATACTTTTTGGTCTATTTCAAAATTAAGTTTAATTTCATCCCTATTTTGGTTGAAATTACCCCTATATTTTTCGTCTAGCTTTACATCTGTGTGAAATTAACCCAAATTTTTTTTTAAATCTTAACTTAATTTAAACTTAATATATCTTAGGTTAATTTCAAACAGAGCGAGGTTAAATAAGACCAAAAATATTGGGGTAAATTCAACCAAAATAGGGATGAGATTAAATCGAAGAATATATAAATACCCTTTAGATATACATGTATAATAATGAAAATTTTAGAGAAGTCGAACAAGAAATCTAAAATTTAATTTTCATCAAATTTTTTGATTTTATAACTTTTTCGGCATTTTAAGCCTAAAAAATTCAAAAAGCCCAAAATAATTTTAGTTTAGTTCAATTTAGGTTTGAATTTTACAAAATATTAAGTTAATTTCATACAGGGATAAAGCTAGACCAAAAATATGGGGGTAAATTCAACCAAAATAGGGATGAGATTAAATCAGAGTCTTTTCAATTTCATACATTTGCCTATTTTAACAATTTTAAAAGTCTAGAGCCTTCTACTTAAGAATAAGATTAATGAAGTTGGTGTAAATTGACTTGGGAAAAAGTGGTGGTGTAAAAAAAATCCCTCTAAAAACCCATAAATAGATAGGTTTTTGAAATTTGAAATTCATTTATATCCTCACATATAAGTCAGTAGTGTTCCCTTAAGGTTTACTAGACCATTCTAGATCTGAATACCCTGGCATATTGGCTTTTTAAGAAAGAAAACATATTGACTTATACTTATATGGAAAAAGTCAAGGGATTGAGAAGTTAAATAAAGTCTGAAAACTGTAAAAACAGCTCTTGAGAAGTTCCGAAAATATAATTTTATCTTATGGACATTTGCTTACAAGTCAAAAGGTCAGAATTTAAAAGAAATTCTGAAATTTTTCAAAATTTTACCAAAGATTTTGAATCCGTTTTTTAGGATTCTTGGCCTTAAAATCTCAATTTTAAATTTTAGTTATAACTGATTGCCTAAATTGTCATAATTTTGATAAACATGAAATCTGACAAAATTATATTACTTTTTTGATTTTTTTAACATTTTTGCTTTTGGATAATTGACTATGTATCTGTATCTGTGTCTGTATTTACAGATACTAGTATGTATGTAGTTAGGGTACTACTAGTCTACTAAACCAATACGGAAATATTATAAGTATAAAAATGTACAATTTAAGAGAAGACATAAAAAAGAAACAAGTGATCTTGAGAGGAAAACAAACTTTGGCTAAACTTGGGCTAAACACTGGTAAATATCCTTAAGATACAGATAGAATACTCATACAGTATAGGAAATAAAACCGAAAAATATATCAAGTAAGATGGACAAGTAACAAAATGCGTATTCCAGAAATCGAGTACTGTATCTATATCATGGTTCTCGACTTTCAAAATCCTAGATTTCGTCTATTTTTCTGATACTTTATAGCTAAATCTGCCTAGTAAAACTTGTATTTCTTGACATTTTTTCAAATTTTTCTCTAAAATCGAGATTTTTTAGAAGTATAAATGGACGAAATCCAGAATTTCAGGTTGAAAATCAAAGAACCGGGCTCATAAAATGCTAAAATAACCTCAAAAAATCATTTTGAAACACCTAAAATTTGAGATTTTTTGAAAATTTAGGAATCTTTACTTGTACCAAATATAAATCCCATTGGCACAAAGCAATTTTGACATTTCAAATAAATACATTTGTGCTACTAATATCGAAGATTTATATTATTTTTCTGCTAATGTATCCGTACAAACACAAGTCTAGTAAGTACTAAGGTACTAACTAATAAGAACTTGTAAATAAAATTTCTATTAACGAGAATTTGACAGCTATAAATTAAAACAGAGTCAATTTACTCATAGTACTACTGTAGTACGGTACCGCGACAACTGGCCGAAAACACGACTGGCCGAACGACAACTGGCCGAAAACACGACTGACCGAACGACAAC
>JAQIXA010003767.1:0-13074 GCA_034699045.1 Nanhermannia cf. coronata Gr-Ori-00579
GGGACCATTATTCCATAAGTTTGTATGTAAAAAGAAAGCTTTGGTCAAAATAGAATTAAAATTTCGAATTGAAATTCAGAAAAATATTTTTAGAAAGTGTTCAAAATTTAGTCCTCAAAAAATGGTTTGAGATTTGAGGATAGTTTTCAATTTGTTTTCCTTGACTTGTAAATCAGCTTACGAGTAGAATCTTAAAACTTGCATTTTTTGAAAAAATTTAAAAACTTTAAAATCAACAAAGGTATGGTTTTATCTTATCCTTAGTATATTATGTTATACTAATATCTTATCCTTAGTATAGATTGTACTCGTATTAGTATTTAAGGTCAATGATCAATTTCTTAAATTGTATCTACTTTTGATAAGTTTGACCCAAATCTCTAAAAAATTGGACTTTTATTTTAAAACTACGAGTAGGAATTCTTTATATTTTTGAAAGTAAAACTTTTTTTGATTCACGAAAAGAAAAGGGAATAACTCTAAAATGTAATCTTCTAAATAGTACAACCCTTTACATACATAATACTCGTAGTATCTTTATACTGATATAACTTGAATTTTAGACATGATATTATAAAAAGAGCCCCAAAATAGTATTTTACTTTAATGGTAATGTTATGTGTGATAAAAGATAGGATAAAATGATTGGGTTTGAGTATCTCCCCAGATTAAATTCGAGACATTTTCGGTTTTCGGTTTACAAAGTTTTTGAGAGAGAAAAAAACCAAGATAGAACCCCAGTATTAGATAATCTAATATAAAGTTTATAAAGATAAAGATAATAATCATATCACACAAATACATATGTATTTAAGGGATTGAAAAGTTCACATTAAATGAGTAGGAAAACTTTTTTTTTCTGGGTCCAAAATGTCGAACGTGTTCCAAATAAAAATTAACTACTGAACATTTCAATACTTGAGGAAAATGAAGCAATTTCACATCAAGATCTTCTCCTTAAGTACTAGTACGTGGTTGTGAAAAAAATTGCTAAAATTTTTATATCTACTACTATATATATAGGTAGGTACTCTATAATTTTAGAGGAAAAGCCTACACTTTACTTAACCCCTTGAACCCTTAAATCATTTAATAACTTGGATGAGATCCTGACTTTTATACTTTTTTATTATAACGAGTTGTGTGAGATGGTTAGGTATATGCATCTTCTAATTAACTATTTAACTTCAAAATGGTCTTAAAAACTCTAAAAAAAATACTGTAAAACGCAAGTTTTTGAAGCAAACATGTTTCGAAATCTAAGATTAGTTGAAATTTTAGAAAATTTATTCAATTTTTAGATCGAATTTTAGATCAACTTGTCAAATATGACGCTAATTAAGATTAGCTTTCAAGTAGTTTAAAGCCTAGAATTTCTACGAATTTCTCATTTCAGAATTTCTAAGAATTTCTCGTATTTCAATTTTTTTAGGACTTAAAAATTTAAGTAGGACCTATCAAAGTGACGTTATACAGAGGTCAATTTAACCTAAAGTTAGTACCCTACATAAAGAAAAATCAAGAAAAATTGAAAATTTGGCGACTTTCTTATGGTAGTGAAGTTATAAAGAAAGTGTAGGTACTGCTGAAAAGATTTGAATTATTTATTTGATAGTCAAGATCAAAAAAGTGCTTGTGGTCGTCCTACAGGGGGTTTTAATTTAATTTCAATCTGAAATATTAAATATTAAATAGAATCTAATTAACATTTCAGTTTGTATAGGATCTGAGAAATTTGAAATTTGAACATTTTGTGTAAACATAATTCTCATAAGATGAAATTAATTTTAAATTTTATGATCATATTCAAAAGGGTGGAGAAAGGTAAGGTAAATATGATTAGGTTGTTCAAATATCAAATGCTAGAACTCTTTGTAAGGAAATCCCTTTCATGTTTCAAGGATTCAAGTCCACATAAATTAGAGTAATATTCGTCAAAAATTATTAAATATTAAGGCAGTTTGGGCAAAAAATGGATACAGTATTATGTATATTAAGTGTACAATAGACTATGTATGTGTCTAGGTATATTTTGGAGAGAACTTGGGGGAACTTGAGGGAAAAGTGTTGTCAGTAGACATAAGTATCCATTTGTAAATAAGTGAAAGCTTATTTTGACTCAAAATTCGACAAATATTTTGAAGGAGAAAGTCGAGTGTACTTTCCCCATTTTTAAGATGATAAAAAAGGCTTTTTTTAAGGATATTAAAATGTAATATTATGTAGGTACTCTATACTTACTGATATTTGGAATAAAATTAGATTTTTTGTCAAAAAAAAATAAAAGTAGATACACTTCTAAAAAGCACGCCAACGATAAATATATCTATGTATTTATATCTAAAGCTAAAAAATTTAATAAATTGACCTCATCTTTGGCTCATATTGGTAGAATTTTTATCTTAAACTCCAAGTTTTGAAATACATAGGGTACTTGATTTGATTTCATAATGCAATCAAATGGACGAAAACTAGGATTTCAAATACATCTACATATATCTAACCCAACCTTCTGATAATTTCAGACTAAAAATACTCAAATTTTGACAAAAAATTCATTATCCTATGCAGCCAATTCAAAGTGAATACACGTAACTATAACTTGTGTTTCTTAAAAATCAAAATAAATCCTAGTCTTATTTACACTATTTTAAGTCTGGAATTTTCAAGAATTTCGAGCTAAAATAAGGGTTAGTTTGATCTTGAAAAGTTTTGAAAAAATAGCTACAATAATGTAGGTAGTAAAGGGGTTAAAAACCCTCAGCGTCTCTCAATTTACGAGTCCTATGTCAAAATCATCTCCAATGGGGCTCCATTTCAAATTCTAAAATTTTCAAATTCAAGTTGAATGTCGAAATCATTTTGAAGTTTTGTTGCTCATTTTTTCTGCATCTGATATCTCATAATATCATCATAACATTATACTACTACTATTACTGCTACTAGTACTACAGATATTAGATTATTCTAGCACTTTTACATTTACTTACACTACACTATTACATACTAGTACTAGACAGATCAAAACTCCCTAGAGAGATCTGAGACTTTATCTTTCTACACATTTTCCATATGCTGCTGCATTTCTCCCAAGTCCCAAGATCTCCAGTTTTTTTTTCTTATTTTGAGTTTTTTCATAAATGGTCCAGCTCCCCTACAAAAAATAACATTTGTATATTATTTTACATTTACGCAGTATATAGTAGTGTACGTAGTAGTAAATGCATTTTGCATTCTAAAGTACAATATTTACATTTGGGCTTTCCCTTTTGAGACTTTTACTAGGACTTTTTACAGTAGTAAAAAGTAAAAATGCAAAAACTGGCTCGAGTTTTTGGAAATATAAACATTCAGTTTTACTTTGAACGAATTTATAATGCAAAGTCTATTTTATGAAATCCTTTTTTGAATATTTTATTTGAAATTTAAAACTCAAAGAAAAGAACCTCCTACATAGCTTAGTACCTGTACAAATCCTAACTTGAAATTAGTCAAATTACTTACTTTGTACTATCAGTATGTAGTATAGTAGTACAAGGATTTCAAAGTTTTTTCAAGATTAGGACTTTTAAAAGCTTGCATTTGATAATTGGCAAAATTTTCAAAGGTTTTTTGAACTATTTCAAATATCTCAGATTATATACCTTGTTATAAGTATAGTTAATACAAATAACTGAGTAGATTGAGTTGAGGTTAAGGAGTTTGGGTATAATCCTAATTATTATTTGAAAGTTTTCAGGAGACCCTTAGGGGCTTTAAAGAGCAAAATCTAATTAAGTTTTCGACTAATTAGGTCAGTTAATTAACTTACTTGCAAAATTGTTTGATATCCCCAGTTTACTAATGTCAAATACATTTTCTACACTAATTAATACATAGACTTAAGGTTATAGTATAGGGTACATGGATTTTGATTCAAATTTAAGATTCTTGATATCGAAATGCTGGTAGTGCTACCAGTATTTTCAAAATTTTCAAATATTTGATTTTTAGCTCGACTTTCAATTCACCAATTGAAAAAGCAGACTTTTTCAATTAAATTTGAATTAGTGTGCCCTAGCATGAATAAAAACAAAAGGAAATTCTTCAAAGATTTCGATTACCTAGTTGAATTGAAATAAAATTTCACTAGAATTTGATTCAAAGATAAAGATCTAAATTGAATACTTGTACTACTAACTACTAGATAAATGCTGAATACAGCTACATACTGTTAGCATAGGAATATGTATGTAGATACTAATAGATGTAGAACAAAGATACGTACCTACTTGAAATTTCTTTGAAATCAAATTGAAAATAAACAAAATACATATAATAGTGTAGTAATAGTAGAGCACTTCAGACAGACTAGACAAAAACAAAATAATTTTGTGTAAAATTTAGTTCAAAAGGGTACAAATTGAGATACAAATTTAAAGATAATGAAGCTGATTAAAAGGATCTAATTTGAAATTTATGACGATTTTAAAAGAGAGAATTAGCATGTTTTATTTTGAAGCACTTAAACTCTTATGTCGAAGCATTCTAAAATTCTAATAATAGTAGGTAAGTGTCATTAGAATCAAATTTCAAATTAATTCACTTATGCTATTAGATTACGGAGTAGTAGTGATCTAGTCGAAAAATCCTTTCAGATTAAACTTTAGATTAGAATTACTCGAAGTAAATGAATTAATTATAATTTCTAATTGAATATATAGTAGTCTCAATTCTCAATAATTAGTTGAAATTTTAAGCCAATACAATTTTAGAAATATAAAAAATAGCCAAAAAACTATTGTAGATTTTTTTTTCTGTAAATTTAATTGAAAGACAATTTCAAAAAAATTACTCGAGATAATCAAAAAAACTATGCTAAAATTTGAGGAAATAGGTAGTAGGGTTTTGGACAATCCCTTTTCTTGTTAATTCAAAGCTTCATTCTCTACTAAATGTGCCAATAAAATAAAGAAATTTGGTATTACCTACAACCTATAGTATATGTACTATCCGTAATCGTAAGTAATTTTAAGTAAGAATTAATGTATTTGCTTTTTCTCAAAATAATTTCCTAAGAATGCTAATTTGTAATTTCATTTACCTTTCTGTTGTTCTTACTCACTCTCAGAATAAGTATTTTAATTTCTCATAAAAGTTAATGTACACTAAATTAATTTGCATATAATTAGGACTAAATGTATAAATACCCCTTTTAAAATAACATATTTTAAATGTCTATATAACTATAGGGTAAATTAGGGATAGTTGAGAAACTTTTTAATATATGGACACTATATTTTGAGCTGAATTTGCTTAAGAATATCTTGGCTATCTTTATATACATATATGAGTATAAAATATAGATATTTAAGGGCAAAATAACGCTGAAAAGAGGGTGTCTTTTCAAAAAAGTGACTTAACTATCGCTAATCTACCCCTTGTAGTCCAAGCTCTTTCCAAGACCATTTTCAATGTAAGGGTGATGCAATTTTATAAATTCAAAAAAAACTCTAGTCTTGCTTTTGCTTATAGGGCGATTAGTATTTAGCTCGTGTGTCAGCTGGCTTTTTTTTCTGAAAAAATTTCAAATTCAGGTTTCCTTTCTTGAACATTTTGGTATTCTAGATAGAAGGCAACAAAATGATCTTTAATCATGATTAGAGAAAGAACAATTTAATACGAGAGCTAACAAGTAAGGACTTTTATTTTCACAAAACTCATTAGCATTACTTAGCCTCGGTAACATTGAGTTCAGGAACATATACTCAATTCTCAAATGAATTCAATTTCAAGATACATTTTACAGATTATTCCATAGTACATTCTAGTTGAAATAATTTTATTTACTTACACTTTTACAATAGTCCGACCAGTCTATGAGATCTACAGAGTAGTACTATTATTCTGTAGTAGGTACATTTGAAATAACCATTTTTAAGAATAAATTGAAGGTTTTTAATCTTTTTGACGCCAGAAAAGAGTCATTTCAATACACAATAGAGGCTAGTAACAATATGTAAAAATATTAATGTAAAAATACAAGTTTTTTTTATTCATTTTAAACTACGAGTATGTCATGTTTGTCACGAAACTCAAGTTTTTTCACATGTCACAAAATCTAAAATGAATTTGAATTTTGTGATTCTCACAATACCTACTGGTAGTCCTACCCCATTCTCAGAATTCTGTCAAATAAACTGATTAATAAAGACTCGTTTCAATATGATAAAATACGCAAAATTATGATGAGATACTCATATAGACACTGACGATGAGTATAAAGTATAAGGATAATAGCAAAATTTTAGAATATTTTATAGTACCTACCTACATATCAAAGTACTTTCGGATAAGAGCAATAATTACTATTATAGTTGGATATGAACAAGATTTTGATACTTTTTGAAAAGTCAAAAAGTACTTTTATAGAGAGATATTATCAAACTTGGATAAAAATGACTACTATTCCAAGTACCCTTATAGACGTGAGAAAATATAAGGTATAATGGTGTTTGGCGATTTTAACTTGGATAATTTGCTTAAACTTGTAATTAGATCCAGCCTCTAATATCATTAAGGCTTATCCTTAATCGATAAAATGACTAATGAAAAACCAGTAGCAAATGACACTAAAATCATGATTTATAGTCAATAAATGATAATCAGGAGCAAAAGGGTTAATCCTCTTTAACTTAACCTTCCATTTCTCAAATTCTTATCTTTCATCTACTGACTGTATTGAAATCGAGTGACATTTACTCAATCTCGATACTTAACTTAATGGCTACTAAATATACTCTGTAGGATTCTATACTATACTATACTACTCTTACTCTTACGTGTAAACCTAATAAAAGTTAAAAATCAAAACCACAGAAAGAACATAAAAAGTTGCTCAAGCCAAATCGATAATTCTCACCAGAAATCTCAGATACTTGTATCTACAAAGTATGTTCATTCAAAGAAACTTTTACATAGGTATACCTATATTGAGTAATATTGAGATTTTTTTCAATGTGCAACTTAATAGCCCTTATGTCCTTATGTAAGGGTGTTGTGTTAACTCTATTGGAAAGGATTTCGAAACTTTAACTTAACAAGGTTAACTAGAACTGGATTTTTTTTGAGAAAATTTGAAATGGACACTTTGACGGAAATAGTTAGGTAACCCGCCCCCACAACCCCAAGCAGACCTCCCATTTTACACAAAAAGTGTAATAATCTGTACTTGTACACATTTACAGTTTTTAAATTTTTTAAAATCATATTTAGCTATAATTATTTAAGACCAACGAAAGCCATATGTTTACAAAAATATGAATTAACGAGATAAGTATTACTTGATTTTATTAGTGGGTGCAACTTTTACCTCGTTAACCCTTTCATATTTTTTTGACTTTTAGATCATGTTTAAAGCTTCAAATTACAAAGATCGCTTGTATCAGTATCTGTAGTACAAAACACGAAATCCTTTGATATATAAACCCTACTAGACCTGTATAGGTTTGAATTACAAATGACAATCTGAATTTTTATTTGAAACACTTGTATCCTTAAATTAAAGAAAAAAGTAACTAAAATAGGTAGGTAATACGAAAATAAAAAAAAAAATCTAAAATTCAATAATTGACAGCCTGAAATCTAATTCAATTTATTCGCCAAATATCGTTTATAGTGGGTCAATCAAAAAGTTCGTATAATTGCGCTCGTGTGACATTATAAATAAAAAATAATTACATAGCAGTTAAAGGTAATTCAATAGAACTATATTGCACCACATGACCCTTTCCTGCCAATTATCCAATACCTCCAGCAAGGGGTTTTTTGTAACACTGAAAAAATGCTCAAAAACGGCTTGATCCCTCATCTTCTCCGATGAATATCTCTTCACCCCAAGATTTTTTTTGAAATAATTTTTGATCAAAATGTCACAGGGGATCTAATCTGGACAATAGGGTGGATGTCCCATCAATTTGGCCCGCTTTTCTACCAAAATATTCTTGATGAGCACTGCAGTGTAAAATTTACCAATTTCTTACCCAAGAATGATTGTGGAGTATTGGCGTCTCTAATGAACAGCCTCGAAGACTAGGAGGAGACTTAAGATAGCAGACCAGTTGGCATTGACCTTAGGTCACTTCATCAATTTCACAATCTTAAATTACCCCGTACATAGAAAAAATACGGCGTACATAAACAAGCGTACGTGGCATAAGGGGATCCTCACCTTCAAACACTCACAACTTCGCTTCTATTGAAGCAAGAATCTCGTAAACACACATCCATGACTCATCATTTGTGAGCATGCTTTGATGCTCTTTGACCCTAATTTGATCAACATCTTCAAGTTCTTTTGACACATTTACCATCGGGTGTCTCGTTGAGCTTGGAGGGGAGGGGGCACCACCATTTGATACAAAGGTATCTCATTTTGAGTGCTTCAGTGATATTTGTATGAACTGAGCCGTATGACATGTCAAGACAATGGGCTACCTGCTGGATGGGTAGGCGATAATGGTTCGAATCTGGGGAAGAAAATCACTTTAAAATCTCGACTTACCATTTTCAAAATTAAATTGTGGACAAAATTGTGGACAAAAATTTCTGAAAATTTTTTTTCCCCGATAAAAAAGATCAGAGATTCAGAATATGGACAACTTTCGCATAGGCTTGTTTCAAGAAGCCCTATTATTATTCATATTTGACATTACCACTACTTATGACTTGTATCTGTATAGCATTAACCTAGCATTGTCATATAATTGATAGAACTAAAAAGCAATAACAACAATGTCCGTTTAATTCGGCCCTAAAAAACCATATTTTAGTTTTCAATTTCTGAAGAATTTCTGATCAAATTGAGCACATTTTAGGAGCTGAATTAAAGAACTATATAGTAGATATTGTCTAGTGGGTTGAATGTTTTAATTTGAGAAACATATTTATTCTTAAGAATTATCTAAATAATAGACACAGAATAATTACTAGGTACACGATTGAATGAAGCTATTATTTAAAATTTATTATTTAAAAAAATTAAACAAAATCATAAACAGAATTGCTAGAATAAATGAGGGATTGAGAGAAATCGAATTTCCGCCATCCTTTTTTTCATCATTAACATTTTTGAATCTATCATAATCATCACCGGTTTGATTTGTTCCAGGTCCAGGAGGTGGTCCAGGCGGTGGTCCAGGCGGTGGTCCAGGCGGTGGAGGAATAAAATCACTCTTTTTACCATTACTAAAATATTGAAAAATTAAATAATTAAAGAAATTGACACGGAATATGATAAGTACTTATCTTGAATATCTACTGTAGTACCACATTCAAAAAGTTATATTTTCTAGCGCATATTATGAATGTTTAAGAATTTCGATACCTAATTTGAATAATATGTTGATTTTTTTCTTACCATCCTTTTATAGTTTTAGTATTACAGGAACATATCATTCCACCCTCATCGCCTTTATCTGTGATGGGGCTCGGTATCTAAAAATATTTATAATTTGATATATCCGCCTTTAGTACTCGTACAGGTACATGTATACATATATAATCCGATACTCGTACAATACGTAGGATTTTCGGTAAATATAGAATGTACCTACCCACCTAAAGTCTGAATTGCTTCACCACCTTTAACTTTCAGGATTAGCGAATTAGGTTAGATGGAGGAATTCAGAATTTAGGTGAGTGTGAGTGCGTTTGGTAACAGCCTTATTTCTTTTCTCTTCACTACTACAGTTTTTTCCTTAATTTTCGCCGTGACATTTAATTTGGCCCACAATAACTCAAAATTGGTCAAAATTTTGATTTTGATTTTGAACCCAATTGATCAAAATCTTTGACCTAAGGTCACAATTGACCAAGATTCTCAAAATTTGAACCCAATTGATCAAAATCTTTAACATAAGGTCACAATTCAATTGATCAAAATTTATAAAATTTTATCTCGAAATTTTTTTGAAGAAAAGGTATGAAATCAATCCGCTTTGGACTATTCTAATTCTATGCTAAAGAAAGTGTATTCGCTAATTCCACGGATAGAGCAAGTGTGCGATCAGCACACTTGTTTAGAATACTCGATTATTATTGTATTTTCAATACTTACATACTCGTATATACATAGTTTGATTAAAAAATTAGTTTAATTTAAATTACCTTATTTAGGTACTTTACTTACGCATGTATTTAAGTCCTCTTGTTTAACTTTTATACATTCCCGAAAATAGAATTCATGTCCATCAAAAGTCACTTCTAAATACATACAAGCTGGAATATCTCCTTTAAGAATTTAAACAAAAAAATTATAAACGAGGGCTTGTTCGATGACGCCGACGCCTGACTCTGACATACCTAACTAAAAGTTAATATGTAACATGTTTAAAATATTCAGACTGAAGAACCTACGTGTAACGTTAGTTGGATAATAAGCATGTTTTAGCTGTAATTTGTAATTTAAACTAATTAAATAATACTACGACCTAACATGGCCCCAGTATGACTGCACCAAATGGGTAGGTGTAGGTATTTAAAGAGGGGCAGGCAATGATATTTATTTGTATCATTTCAGTTTCAGACTCATCCTCAGACTTCCTAAAATGAAGTTTACTTTGAAAACAGAACAAAAATACATTAGTTAATTTTCTAATTTTTTAAAGAAAAGTTGGATACCCAAATGATTTGGGTCTGTTCCCAAAAGTACCCAAAATAACCCAACTTTTTTATAGGTTAGTTAAAAGGTTATATGATATATTATTTGGATATATGCATCCAAATCATACATATGGTTCGGGAACATTTTGAAAAATTTTGACATTTTTTAAAATTTGGTCAAAATCTGTCTGGTCAAAAACAAAAGTCAGCTATACCCCTGTGCATTATATTATAAGTATAAGTATTCCAAGTACCTACCTTTATTAACCATTTTCAGATCAGTATGTTCTTTTATTTGATTATATACAATCGAGGTAATACTAAAAAAGCCCATACTCCCTGTACAAACATCGTCAGAATAATGTTCTTTATCTGCTGGATCTTTTTTACAACCTGGATTGTCGATACGGCTATCTTTTGTTGAGTGGACGCAGCGGTAACAGGTCAAACCAGCTTCCATTGTACCTATTCTACTTTTGTTGTTGAAGGAATCAATCTCATCTTCAGAACTAACAAATGAAGTTCCAACTTCATTTGTACCTATCCCACTTAAGTTAAAGGAATCAATCTCATCCTCAGAACTAACAACAGCTTCATTTGTACCTAGAAAATTTGAAAACGAATTTAATTTGTTTTTAAAAGTACCCTACTATAACAAGGTACTTATATCAGTAGGGTACATTCAATGTACTCTCGTATTGTATAAATACTTAAACTTAAAATAGCAGAATCAAACTGTCATGAAATTTTTTGGAAAATTTCGAATATTGGAATATATTTGATATGAATAGCCTGCCAATTATTTACTATAAAAACTGATAAACCAGAGCTTTCGTTACGTTACGTTGTGGCCAAGTTGGGTTAAACAAAATTTTCTGGCATTTCTAAAAGGGGTGCGATATTCTCGCCCTATACTCGAAGCATTCTTTTCAAAGAATATTTAATTTCTTACAAAAGAACCAACACAATTTTCAAAGAAACTAGCCTAGGTGCAGGTGCTCATAAAATTTGTCTAGTCACTTTTTAACAGAAATTCTTAAAGTTTTGATTTTTTAAAAATGTTTCAGTATAGGGTCAGAATTCGAAGTATAGAACTGATATTTACCATGTACCTAATTAAAAAAATACAAAATTCTACAAAAATCAAATCCAAGTAAATATCGAAAATATTGAATAATGCAAATTCTCACCTGAAACTGAAATATCTCGAATAACTTGCAAAAAGATGAGTAGAACTTTTATTTTTTTCAGGAAATGCATTTTTGCAAAATAAACCCAAATCGTAATGATTTTTGGTGTAATGACTACTAGGCCTAATTTCATTCATAATAATCATAGGTACCCTACTATTCTGTAATTCAATTTTTTGTCGAGATGTGATTTACTATTCCTTGGTTTCTGCTAATTTCTTATTCTAAAACTAAAACTTGTAAAGTAGACCTAGACTTACTACTGACCTTTGACCAACTCTTAAAAAAATGTCGATTCAACTCGAAATTTTGATAAAATTAGAGTTTTTTTAAGTACCCTAACTAAAGTAGTTCCTTACTTAAAAAATAGACAGAGTTAGGAAAAAACTACCATGCCTTGATTGAATCTGTTATATTAGATAGCCTAGTATTGTCATAAATAAGATAAAAATTAAGAAGCAATAATAAAAATGTCCATTCGTTATTTAGCTCCAAAAAACTAGTGTATATTAAGCTTTCAATTTCTGATAAAAGGATCAAATTGAGCACATATTTGGAGCTGGGCTGAATTAAAGAAATAGACAAATTAGGTATTAATTTGTATCTACTCGTATACAATGCCTGTTGTTGTTGTTGTAGTTCTAGGAGAGTGAAGAATATTCAACACATGAGCCCAATGCCTACTGTAGTTGCTTAATAATTGATATTCTAATAACTTAAAATAATTAACTTAAAATAATTCTAATCCTACTTGACACGAATTTGAGCTTATTTTTTTATGAAATTTTATTTACATCAATTACAGTTACAATTACAAAAGCATTTGCTTACAATTTGATTATTTATACCATTTATTACAATAATTTGGAGATTTTAAATATAATGATAGTAGACAAGTGTTAATTGTTTACAAAATATACATTCATTAGTTAGTTGGGTAGGTTTTACTAGTTTACATTTAGCAAAGTGTGGAAAAATTAATTTATATTTAAAAATTAAAAATAATGGCCAATAAGGCCATACTTATCAGAGCAAAGTAGTTGAAGCCAATTGATCCAGCACCACCATCAGGATCTCCACTTACTTTATCATTGCCTTCAGCAGTATTTTCATCAGCATTGCTTAATAATAAATAAAATATTTTCAATTTGTTAATTATTTAAATGGCGTCCTAATTAATCGACCTGATAAAAAAAGGAATTTTCCTGATAAATAAAGGAATCTTCCAGACAATTCTCTCCAG
>JAQIXA010003768.1:0-13072 GCA_034699045.1 Nanhermannia cf. coronata Gr-Ori-00579
TTTAGAAAATGCAATTTACTGATTAACTTTTTATGGGGTACAGTATCATATGCTTTTTCTAGATCGAAGAATATGGTACTTACTGGGTACTAGGTGCTATTTTTTTTAATAGTAGGGTACCTAGTTTTGTTAGAACAATAATTAGTTAAGTATGGTATGGTACACTATTTAATATTTCTACATATTATATTATTATTTCAAATTCGATCGTTTACATTTACAATTACAATTTCGACATGACTATAATTTTGGTAAGGATTAAATGGATTGGTTATGAATTTATTTTTTCGGTCCGGTGTTTTTCGCAGTTGTCCCTTTCCCGGCTGAAGTTTTCCTGGATGATCGGGCCTTACTTTCGTCCAGCAGGACCAGCACCACCATCTTCACATTCAGCTCTTAAGGGCCACACAACAATGAGAGCACAGATGTAGAGGGCTATGAGAATGAGTCCAGTTCCAAGATAAACATGTGCACCACCAACACTTCCTGCCACACCAAAGATTATATGAAGGACACAAAAGACGATCCCAGCCCAAACCCAGATGTTCAGCAATTTTCGACTACACTATAATTTTGCAAAATTTTAGACAAAATTTTTTTTTTGTTGAACTTATAGTAGGGTACTGAATACATACCCTTTTTGCTCCAAGAATCAAGACGACTGAAAAGCCGATTTCAACCAAGCAGAAGACCATGCATAGGGCAAATAATACATACGCCAAAATGCGGATCGTGTCAAATGTAGAGTCAGTCTTTGACGCTACGTCTTGGCTTGTAGGATCAGACTCTCTACCTTGAGGAGGAGGGAAATCCTCGAAAGCTAGAAAAATTGCCAAACAAATTACAAATAAAGAGTAAAACATACTTCATAGTGATGACTATATCAGCCTATTTGATTCTTACCTTTTTGATGCGCATCCTCGACAGCTAGAAAAATTGTCAAACAAATTACATTAGAGTAAATAAAATACATACTAACAGCCAATTTGATTTTGATGCTACCTTTTTGATTCGACTGCCCCTTATCCACGACCACAAGAAGAACTACAAAGCAAATGACAAAGATTACCAACGAAAGAATCACCATAGCCTGGTAAAAAAAATATTGTCATTAATATTCTGGTTTTTTTTAGAAAATTGCAAAATACCTAAGTTATAAATTATTAATTTATGTACCAGAATACAACAGCCAAGGATGAAAGCCCATTGCTTTCTTTCACATCCACAGCATTCTGTCATTTTAACTGACAATTTTATTAATTTTACTCCAAAAGTCAGAAAAGTTTTCTGACTGAACTTTCAAAAAAAATTTAAAGTATTTTATGTCTAGAAAAGTATGTAAGTATCTAACGATCAATGATCAAAAACCAAATCAGAAACTATAGATATTTTGTATACCTTCCAAATCATAAGATGTACAAAATGGAATTTTAGCAGACAACCTAAAACTTTCTTATAATAAAAGAAACTAATTCTAATTCTAAGTTGTATATGTGCTGTGTTCTAAAATGCATTACAATTAACCCTTAGGCCAAACATTTTGTCGATAATTCTCAAGTTCTTGAAATTCTTTTGTGCTTTATTCATAAACAAAAATAGAAGCAGAAGCTCACCAACAAAGTATTTATAAAAAAAGGAATTCTTTATACAAAAAAATTGAGTAAAAATTTAATTTATCTTTTAAAACACTCATTTTTAACTGAATTATTCAAGTACTCAAAGGATTATAGTACAGTAGTAGGAAAACATTTGAACAAGGCATTTTCGTGTAGGTAAATGGTAAAAAAGGTGAAGAATCTCATTAAATATTTAATCATCTTCATTCAAAAGAGCAAATTTATTTTGTGCTTGAAAATTTACTCCCCCATCACTTTCACTACTTTCATCCTCCTCCTCCTCTGAACTTTCGGCATTTTCAAAATTGACTTTTTTCTTGCTACTTGTAGCTCCTTTTCCTTTACTGGTGGATATTTGAGGGTTTTTAACTTGACTTTGATCTTCCTCATCGTCTGAAAAGTCTTCTTCAAGTGGTGCATCTTGTTTTGAAGTTAAGTCTTCCTTTTTAGCTTGAATATAATCGATCTCTAGCTTTCTTGGATCATTTTCCCACTTTTCTACAAATAACATATAACATAATTAGGTAATTTCTTTAACATCTTGAATTTAAATCAGTTTTAGAATATTAGGTAAGTAGGTAATTGAAATAAACTTACCTTTTTCTTTTGAATAATTTGTTGGATACAAAGCTAGTCGAATTCTGCCCTCAAGAGCCTAAGGTATTCACATTATTACTTTTAAATTTATATATAAAAGCAGTATATTTTATAGTAAACATTACCAATCTCAAAAGTTGATTTGCAGCTCGGTATGAATCTGGTCTTGAAGCTTTTGCTGTATAATATCCTCTTTTGATAGCCCAACCTTAAATTAAGATTAAAGAAAGGCATTAATTGAATTACCTAACCATAAGTATATAAAAAAATTAATTAAAAGAAGTTTATTTTAATGTACAACGAACTAACTCCATTTGCATTTTCGAAACTCTTCCTCAAACGGACACTCTCTTCGAAATTAACTCTTTACTTTAAATACCCTGTTTCTATTCATTTAATTTTTCATAAATTGATTTAGTCCAATAAATACTTTTCGTATTATTTAAAAAAAAAAAAAAATGTACTTACTATCTGCAATATCAAAAGCTGACCAATCAGTTTCACCAGCTTCAGGATGAATTAATTTTAAAATACCGATTAAATCAGTTCTTTCTGCTAAATACATAATGGTTGAATACGGCTCTCTTAACTGAGCTATTGGGTAACTTCCACATAAAACCTAAAAATTAAAAAATTGAGATAATATACACTATACTCTATAGGTACACAATAATTATTACTGACTTCTTCTCGTAATCTAAAACTTACTTGTAGTGGCTTAGGAACTCTTGATGGAAAAATAAGGCCTGGGCAATCGCACAATCTTACATTTGGAGTTAAGAAAATAGTTTGAAAGTGTTTAGTATGACCAGGCGTTTTACTAACACTAACCACCTGAGTATAATTTAGAATTTAGAATAAATATGCTCGATTATTATTTACCTTAACTTTTTTTAAATTACCTTTTTCCCCATTAAAGCGTTAATTAAAGATGATTTCCCAACATTGGGTTGCCCGATAGTGCCAATAGTAAGTAATCCATCTTGATATTTTTTAAATTCAAAGTAACTAGTGTCAGGTTTTGTAGCATCGACATTTCCGATTTCAATATCTGCTGATTCATCATCTTCAGTTTCTGTCATGTGCATTTCTTCCATTATTTTGTCTTTCCATTTTGTTAGATCAACTACAAAATTAAGAAATAGTCTTAATTATAAACCTCTCGACGATTTATTTTGACCATACCTTGTCCTGCAACAATTTTATCACAAGCCTTATAAACTTCTAATGCACCTTCAGATGCCATTCTTAATCGTGACCTCCTTTTCTTGCCCTATAACGTGTTAAAAATGTCAAATTAAATTAAAATATGTTTTTTATGTGCCGTATTCTTATAACTATAATATTTACCATAAGACTTTTATCACTCATATTCCCATGTAAGTTATAATCAGGAAATGAGGTGAAACAAAGTATATCAATCTCTGGATATTTAGTTTTAAAATATTCTCTCCAGGCAAGAACCAATGCAGAAGGACACAAATCGATCTTATTCAATATTAAAATAATATTTTTTCCAAGAACTTTTCCAGCATATTCATACAATTTTGGGGGAAATAACAAAGCCTATAAATAAATGTTAAATTACAATATCAATGTAAATATTTTTTTTTAATTGTTAACTTACTGGAAATCTTATATCGACAATACAAAGGAGGATATCACTCATTTCCAAAACTCGCCAAAACTGTCTCCAAGTTTCGAGATTCAATTCAAAATAACTCAACTCAGATTTCTCAAAATGGGCATCAATATTTTGTAGATATTTCTGTTGATTAAAAGAAGTAGAATAATGAATGATTATGATTAATATTAAAATAAGAAATATATTTATATTTATAGAAATAGAATATGGTAATAAATTTTTAAGAAATAATTAAGACTCAGCTTACCTCAAAATATTTACTTTCATTAGCTTCAAGTTCTTGAGGTGACAATTTATAATTCCAGGGTGGTCTAATAGGAAAATCCAATTTAGGTGAATAAAAATCTTCAATAGAACATTCCTTAATAATAAAAGATACAATTTAAAAAATAATTCTATATTTTAAACTTGATAAACTTAATTAACGATAAGATATTAATATTAACTTACCAGATATTCATCAAGAACTTTACGAATCGTAGTTCTAGCTTTTTCTTTTAACTTCTCAATTTCAACTTTTGATTCAGCCCTAAACTTGAGTGCATACCTTCAAATAATAAAAAAAAAATTACTAAATTGTCCATTCAAATGTCTACTTAATTATCCTTTTTGATCAATTTACTTCTATCTGTATTTGCTTTTAATGGACTTGACGAGAATCCTGAATTTGGCATCCCTTATCATAAGTAAATTAGTAAATACATGTAAAATTGATGCCAAAATTAGGTTTTTCAATAAATAATACAAGATTGGTTTTGATTATTAACATAAAATACCTTCCAGTATCACCAAATTCATTTTGACCGTGACCTCGTCGACCTTGATTTACAGGTTTGGATTCGAAAAATTTCGATGTACTTTGCTCATGTTTTCCAACACCTGGACCACCTTCTACAAATTGTGCTGCTTCACCTTCACCATCTTCAGATCCTAAATTAAATATGAATTACATTTACATTACTTATTTTAATTGGTAAAACAACTAACCAAAATTACCAATCTAATCTAAACTAAATTATCTAAAATACAGCAGATAATATAGGTAAACTTAAAATAAGTGTTCTGATCTAATACTGATAGTAATATAATCTCTTCATATCTGAAAAACTAGACTATATTTAACCTTAAATTTACAAGCAAATATACGTAAAAAGCATTTAAAAGGTCAAAATCTAGTTTTCAGAGCTGAAATCTGAATGAATGAATGTAGAGAATTAGTTAATTACCTCTAGTTTCTCGAATTTGAAATGGATTTTGATTATGTTTCTTGAGTTTTTTGGCTTGTAACTGCTCCTTCTTCTGCTTACCACTGAATGCCTTACTTCGACCCATCGTCACTTTTAGGTGTCAGGTGTCCGGGTATCCACATTTAATTATAATTTACAATTAATTAAATTGTTTCGTACTGCACTGCGTAATGCGTAGTGTTTTTTCTCGTATTTTTTTTATTTGTAAAAATCGAGGTATATGAATCCAAATTTTAGTTGCTGGTAATCTATAGAAATATCAAAAAAACTGTTTGGAATAAGACTTTAATTTTTGTTTGGAGTTGGACAATTTTACTTATTAATTTTGGTCCAAAATTCCAAATTGACCAAAAAATTGAGGAGAGAAAGTGACATACCTAATTAGTTGACAAGTGAGTGTCCAGAAATAAGGGTTCCAGTGTCAATATGTCTAAATCTAAACAGTCTAAAGTGCCTGAACTAGTTGAACCCCTTGAAGGTACATATAATCCAAGCAAATCGCAATTTTTTAAAAATATTCCTACATACGCATACAAGCTATCAGTATCAGCAGAGTAATATGATAAATTCAGCTCTGAAAAACTAAGTTTAATGTGCATGCAAATGTACCGAGATTGAAATTAGTTTTTAAGAGCTGAACTATATGTATGCTACGAAAAGCAATGCATTCGTTAAAAAGGGTTTTTGATAAAATATTAGGAAATCGGCTTGATTTTTCTGAAATTTTTGACCCTTTATAGATGCATATTTCTTGTGCAAGAGAGGCCAAAATATGGTTTTTCATAGCTGAAATAGACAAATAGTTCGCATTACCAATCCTTTGATTTTTTTAGCTCATGAGGAAATGAATGCGGCTCCAAGTGGTCCAGGTGAAGGGCCTGAATCTGAGTACGAGGGGGACTATGAGACTGACGAAGGTGGCAGTTTTCATGAGGTCGAGGTCAAGTCAAGGCTCGCTTCAAAGGGTCCTTCTAATGAGAGTTTAAGGTGAGAGAAAAATTTGAGTTTTTAGAAATATTTTTCATACTATTTTTCAAAATTTTTATTTTCGTAGATCAATGTTGGACGAGCTGGCGTCTCAAGAGCCAGGTCCAGGTCAAGGTGACCAGAGTCGAGGTGTCCGTGGTGTTCATCTGGAGAATACTAGTTCAGCTCCTGTTCCTGCTGGTCATTTCCCAGGCACACATCAGAAGCAGCTCAGTCATCTGGCTGAAATTGTTGAGCTTTCAAGAGCTTCTACAAGTACTTAATTGATGAGATTATTATTAGCTTGAAATTTTCTGTTTTGAAGTTTTTCAATCTAAATTTAATTTTTTGTATTTCAAAATAGGACCACCAACTGCCAAAGGTCAAAGTCAAGGTCAAGGTGACAAAATGCGAGAAGATTTCCAGCAATCTGACGATTTGCAGAAACAACTTAACCAATTTTTCTCGCTACCGTCCAGCTCAAATTCGAGGAACTCTTTCAAACCACTTCGAAGACCAAGAGTACCAAAAAAATGAACTTTTATTTATTTATCTAATTGCAATTAAACCCTAAATATGGCTTTTTGCAACTTATATATAGTTGATGTATGAGAATACCTACAGACTTAACTCGAGAAATGTATTTTCTGTAAGCCGAGTTGAAGGACTCATTAACTATACTCTGGAGGAAGGTTTGGCACGGTAATTTCATTCTCAATTTTTGCAAAAATTTGGAACAAAAAATTTCAAAAATTTATAGTTGGAGATATAATGCAAGGGAAGCTGGTGACCTGGCTAAAATGATGGCTGAAAAGCTTCGTCGCAGGGTCATCGCCCTCGGGTTTGATAGGTTAAAAAAACTTAAAATTTTTAAAAAATCCCTCAAAATTTTTAAAAAATCTCCCAAATTTTTTTCAAAATCTTTGGCCTATCTTACCTATATCTTTGTGTATCAAAATAATTTAGATTTTTAAATGATAAACTCTATTATAGGTACAAATTAATTATCCAAGTTCATGTAGGACCTTTGGAAAAACAAGGACTTCATATTGGGTACCTACTTATTTTCTAAATTTTTTTTAAATTTCTAAATTTTTTAAATTTTGGAATAAGATTTCGGTCATTATGGGATGCAACTCGGGACAAATATGCTAAAGGAACTCACACCAATCCAACAACATATGCATTGGCTACTGTATATGGGATTTATTTCGAATAAACCAGCAAAAAATATACTAAAAATATCATTAACCTATTTATATCTAAATCTAAATCATACAATTGTTTGAATTTGAATCATAAAAATGTCAAAAATTTAAAATAAACTTGTACCAACCGTATTAGATTGAATTATTGAACTTTTAAACCTGTAAAATTCACTACATACAGATAAATATAATACTAGGATTTAATTAACTATTTTTAGTTAATTATTTATTTTGCGAGCAAAGCTATGAAGCATCCCAAATCACCTCATTTCTCGGGTTCGAAGGTCAATTTTCGTATCTAACTGTATCATATTTGGACTCGGAATCTCCATCATCAAGTACCCCTAAAGCCACTTAAACCTCATTTTTGATTTTTCCATTTGATTAACATGGTGAACCCTTAAAGGGTTCCCCTGATCCCCAAGGGATGGGTCATTCTGAAATTTTTTTCTAGCATGCACAACTAGACCCTGTAAGGGTCCTTCATTCCAAATTTGGGTAAAATCGGTTTAAAGGTTTTTGAGTTATCCGTGAACAAACAGACAGACAGACGGATAAATTGCAAGCAAAGTTTAATAGTAAGTGCTCGCTTCGCTTGCACAGTTTACACAAAATATTTAAAGGTCTTTAGACTCTACTACTAATAAAAATTTAAAAGATATTTCGAACGATATGCTTTCGGGTGGTGCAAAAAATACCCGGGTTTCTGTCCCAAACTGTGTTTAACTTAATCCTGCCCCTTTTTTTGTGGATCGATAACCGGCTGTAAATTCAACTACTATAAGGTACTTGACAAAAGTAAAGTTGTACAAATTTATAGAGATTTTAATATTTAAACTTGTCCTTTAATTACAATTTAGAAGTTTGAATTTAGAACTACATTAGATTTTAAATATTCATCGAGCATTTCGAAAACTTGAGATACCCTGTCGATTATTTATTAGAGGTAAGAAACTTAAGAGTCAAAAGACATTTTTAAAAAAGTTGTCAAAGGTAATAGAACTATGTTCTACGGCCAAAAGTACGAGTATTACAAATTTTTGCAATTTCAATACTTTAAAAGTTGATTTAGTCCATTTTTTCTGAAAATTTCAGACCTCTAGGTCAAAAATCTCCTTTTTGGGTACTCGAAATTTTGACCAAAATTGAATTTTTTCGTCTTAAAAAACTCCAAAAATTCACTAAACTTTTCTTAAATTTTCTTATATTACCTAAGATCATAAGTAGGGTACTGATAAGGCTTATCAAGGTACTAGGTAGTTATAAAAGGGGTCTTATGATAAGAATAAAATATCTAGTACTTTGTAGGTATAATTATAATTTTTAAATTCTGAATTTCAGATTAAAAATGGACTTGGAGATTAAGAATTTGAGTGATTTGGGTGATAATGAATGGAAATTATTCGAAGCTCCTTACTCGACACCTTGGCAGTTTGAAATTTTTGATGTCAATGAAGGTACCTAGTGTATATTTTTAAGGCTCTGATTTAATCTCATCATATTTTGGTCGAATTTACCCTAATATTTTTGGTCTAACTTTATCCCCGTATGAAATTAACCCACAATTTTTTAAAATCCTAACCTAATATAAACTAAACTAAAAAAAATTGGGTTAATTTCATACAAGGACAAAGTTAGGCCAAAAAATAGGGGTAAATTCGACCAAAATAGGGATGAAATTAACCTTAAAGTTATAAATTTCTTGTATTTTAACTATTTTATTAGCTCGAACTTGGATGAAATCAAATGCACATATTGTAAGTATCTTTTTGTAATTTTGTAATTTTAAAATTTTTGCTAAATTTTTGCAACTTTTTTCAGAGTTTGATAGCCTCTATATGCTATATAGTCTTCATATTTGTGGGCCAATTGTATATGCGAGACAGGGCTCCTTATAAATTAAGGGGACCTCTAGCCTTATGGAACATTTGCCTTGGCACTTTCTCACTTGTAGGATTTATCAGGGTACTTTTTAAATTTTTTTGAAAATTATGCAAATTGATTTTTTTTTTGAAATTTTAGATAATACCCGAATTTTTCTCGGTTGTGTCAGCTCCAGGAGGATTTTATCGATCACTTTGTGTTCGAGATGAGCACAATGTGGCGACAGCATTTTGGGCTAGGTAATTTTTATTAAAAATTTCCATTTTTTTGGTATAAGTATGGTCAAAATTTTGACTTAAATTTTGTAAATTAAAAAAAAAAATGCTCATTTTTGTGGTCCTTTAATATAACAAACAAGTATTTTATAGTTAGAAATGACTAGAGTTTAATTTCATTCCTATTTTGGGTAAGGTTAGACCAAAAATATGGGGGTACATTCAGCCAAAATAGATGAGATTAAACGTTATTAGAAAGAAATAGAAATTTTTGATAAAATAACCAAATTTTTGAAATTTTTCAGAGCATTTGTACTATCAAAATTGCTGGAATTTGGAGATACTATATTCATAGGTATATATTGTCTTAAAAATAAATTATTCCAAAATTTCTTAAAATTTTTTATAAAATTTTAGTTCTTCGAAAGCAAAAATTGATCTTCCTACACTGGTAAATAAAAAAAAACAAAATTTTGAAAAATTATAAAAAATTTTATGACTTAGGTTTCATCATATCACCGTCTGTCTCTGTACATGGTAAGATATAACAATCAAAATTTTGTAAATTTACAATTTTTTACAATTTTTAAAGGTACTTTTACTACGATTATGAGCCGATATTCAGGTAAAATTTTTACAAAAATTTGAGAAAAATTTGACTCATATTTTTCTCTAATTTCTAATTCTTTACAGATATTATGGAGTTTGCAATTACTTTGTACACTTATGGATGTACTACTATTACTTTCTGAAGGTATTTACTAGGATTTAATTAACTACTCTTTAGTTAGTTATTAATTAATGCGAGCAAAGCTTTGAGAGCATTTCATATTACACCATTTTTAAGGGTCAAAGATCAATTTTCGGATCTAATGGATCTAATCTAATTTTTGATTTTTACACAATTGTTTAACATGGGGAAGGGAACCTCAAAGGGTCTAAAGTACCTACCTTAAGATTGAGGCAAATATTGAATTTTTTGAGTTAGTCCCGCGAAAGATAGACAAAAAAACGGAGAAATTTAAAAAAAAATATTAATTGTCAAGTGCTCGCTTCGCTCACACAATCAGTCGAAAATTTTACAAAAATTTCAAATTTTTCTTTAAACTTTCAGGCAATCAAAGTCCCAGTGCCAAGGTCTGTATCGATGTTAATCACAATTTTGCAATTAAGTCAGTTTGTAATTGGAATTTTTGTCAATCTCTATTCGTTCAAATTATACTGTAAGTTTTCAAATTTTGAATTTTTTTTGAAATTTTTTCCAAAAAAATTTTTTGCTCTAGATGATGGGGTTAAATGTGCTAGAAATCCAGATCGATTTCCACTACACATTGTAAGTATCGTAAATGCAATCTTTCAAAAAATTCATAATTTTTGATAATTTTTTTATCATTTCAGAGCATGTACACTTCATATCTGATCCTCTTTTCTCACTACTTTTACCAGGCTTACTTCAAAAAACATTCAAAAGTTTTGAAAAGAGATTAATTGACATAATTTAGATAGAATTTTTGCAAATTTTTTGAAAAATTGTTCAAAATTTCAACAAAACAGACAAAAATTTTTTTAAATTTTTCAAGTTTTAAGTTTAATAATCGTGATAGGATTATTCTTAAATTTTTTGTAGTCTTTAGTTTTCAAGCCAATTCTTATCCAATTTTGAAATCCTAGATTTCACATTATGTACAATCAAATAGACGAAAACTAGGATTTCAAATTGAAAATCGAGATAAGAATGCAACCGTAAGGTTTACTAAATAACAAATGACTTGCGCATTTCATTCAGCTCTCAAGACCCAAATTTAACCTCAATTTACCTAAAAAATATACTTGAAATCGAGGTTAAAATTGAGTTTTTCAGAGCTGAATATAATGATTATGTAGGGTATAATTTTATCAGTATTATTTCAACGCTTAATTTTTATTTGGTGTAGGTACTTGATTTTAAGCTAATTTTAAATGCTTTTTTACAATTTTGTAGGTTAATGAATTCATATTAACTACCTACCTATAATAATACCTATGTAATACCAATACCTAATGCCTATATGTAATTACTCGATTTGAATAAAATTTAATAACTAATTATACCTATATTATAATTACGCAATTTCAAATTTCAATAATTACAAATTCAAGGTCTTTAACTAGTCCCATTTCATTGAATTAGCCATGCCATTGGTTTTTTTAAATTTATGGAAATCCAATGAATATAATTATAGTCTAAAGTCTAAGGTCCTTAGTCTAGATATTCTAAATACCCTGATAACTGAATCTATTTTTTTTCCAGTAGTAAGGGATGTATACTGTAGACATAGAGGTCTGAAATCTGAAATTTTTTAAAATTTTTCAAAATTTTAGAATTCCTTCAAAGAAAGATTGAGTATCTTTATCATGAAAACAAGTCCCATTTTCATCTGGTATATCACAATTTGGCGTCTATTTTTTCTTTTTAGAAAATTGGGTAATTTTGTGGTTATTTTGATCTCATTTTTGCCTATCTAATATAAGTATAAGGCATTAATACTGAAAGTACTTGTAATTATAATGGGTATAAATGACAGGTGTGAATTAATTACAGAACATAAATAAATATTGGAAATGAACCCAAAATAAGCCCAAAAACAATTATCTTAGTTGACTCACACACATTTTAGTATGAAAAAGTTGTGGAAAATATCGAAATGGCTAGGGTACTCGTATTAAGATTTAAGTCTAAATGATCCTTTAGTTTTTAGTGAGTTTGTAAAAATTTTCTAATTTTTCTGGTAATATGGAATTAGAGGAAAATGTCATAAGTAAGGAAAAGAAATATGTGGGGAATTTACTTAATCTCATCAAATTCAGGTAATAAACATCATTCAAAGTCTAATAAAACTCAAAAGATAAAGATATCCAAATACAAATAGTCTACCAAAGGATATTGCTATAACACAAGTTGACAAAGTTATACAGGACATTATAGGGCTAAAAAATATTTAATTTATTTTGGATATATGTGCTACAGATTACAAAATTTAAATTGTAATTGTAATTGTGATTATGATATCATACTCGTATAACCCGTAATAGTAGGTTCAATTTCAACCTCAAAAAAGTTTTAAAACACAATTTTTGAGGCCTTTTTGCCAGATTATAAAAGTAATTTTTTATTGAAATCTCAAAAATATTAACCGAATCAAAAAAAACATAAATTCGGCTTTCAGGCCTTTCCATGTTAAAAATCCTATACGAGTATATGTCAGAAAGCCCATTCTTTGATAAGGGAGTTTAAACATATGTAGGGTACAGACTACATAGGATTTCAATATAAGATTGGTCGTATTTTAATAATCGATATTGAAAAATTCATATAGGTAGGTAATCAATTGGCGAAATGTGTTTTTTATTTTTATAACGAATTGGTATTTTCCTTAAAAATATTTCAAACTTGCCTAAATGTGATAAATTATTAGTCTTAAAGGTACTAGTATAGATAGTGGCAAGCTTGGCGGAATGGCTTAATGCTCAGACTTAAAAATCTAAAGCATTATAATTATACGCAAACCATTCATATTGTCTCAGATTTACATATATCTGTGTACGTGTACATCGTCAATACCTGCCAATAGTAAACAAGACTTTGGTTGATTTATATTGGGATATATATCGTAAAGATATCGTTTCGATTTGTCTACTTTCGTATGGCTTAATA
>JAQIXA010003769.1:0-13071 GCA_034699045.1 Nanhermannia cf. coronata Gr-Ori-00579
TCAAATACTTATACTTACTAGGATTGTTAAAGATATTTGGGTTGAGCGAAGCGAGCCCTTACTTTTCAACTTTGTCCGTCTGTCTGTTTGTCATAGTTTTTATACGTATTAGGATAGAATGCATTTTTAACTGTATGAGAATGATAATCGACTATCGAAATATATTTTAGATTTGATTTTAACATTGGTAAAAGATAAATTCTTCGGGAAAACTTGTCTTAAAAAACACTTATATTTTATCAAAATTCTAAAAAAAAAAATTTAAAAATGGGACCGGTCCATTTTTACACCGGTCCATTCTTGCACCGGTCCTAAATAAACCGGTCCCATATTACCGTATTTCCAATAAAGAATAATAAATTATGAACCTGCTGGAACCTTATAAGAAAAAAGTCACCTTGAAACTAAACAAAAAAAACTTTTTAACTTTTTAATATCAATATGAAATATGAATCTATAAAAAATGTTTACCCATTTGAATAACTAGTTTTTTATCCAAAATCTCTGCTTACTGATATTTAGTAGGTATATTATGCTTATAAAACAAAATATTATCCTACCTGCTCGTAGTTGCACTTTATAAACAAAATTTTTTTATTACTGATTGTAGATTTACTAAATTTCAAGTGGATATAGTGAATATCTGAGTTATAAGATAGGGTAAAACATTTGAAATTTTTTTGTTAAGGATAAAAATCAACTTTTTTTTACTAGATATCTGATAATTGCCTTTGTGGTGTTCAAAATTCTTATTTTTATTCAGTCTAAACTGAATAGTCACGCAAATCAGTCTGTATTAAAAACTTTAATAAGAGAATTATTTCATTTTATAAAATCTAAAAGTTTTGGGAACTTTTAGAATTTTAAAATGGAATTAATTACTTTTGTGATTGCAACTTTTCTATTTCTGATTGGATATGTTTATATTAAAAATAAGGATCCTAAAAATTTTCCACCTGGTAAGTACCTACTAATATAGATAAAAGTAGAATAGATTAAAAAAATTATTTTTTTTGTAGGACCAAAAAGTTATCTACCACTGATTGGAGGGTTAATAAAAGCTGGAAAAGAACCCCACAAATATTTTCTGGAAATTAGAAAAAAATGGGGACCAATATTTGCATATGATTTGGGTCCAATAAGGTACTTATAAAAAATTTAAAAAAAATTATCTAATTTTCAAATAATATTTGTTTATTGTTTATTATTTGATAGAATGGTGATAATAAACGATTATAAAATCCTCAAAGAAGCCATGAATAAAATGGAATTTTGTGGAAAAGGTGAAGGTAAAGCTTTTATGACCAGATTGGCTGAAGGAAAACAACATGGTGAGTATATATAGTATACTACTTATACGATTAGTTAAATTTATTTGGAATTTTTTTATATTTTAGGCATTTTATTTAACGAGGGAACAGTTTGGTCAGGTTGGTCAATAATAATTTAGCAAATATAAATTATAAGTTGCTTTTCCTAGATTAGTTTTTTTGAAGATTTTGAAGTTTTTTATAAAAAATATTTGCAATTTAGAACAACGAAGGTTTGCTTTAAAAAACTTGCGTGATTTCGGATTTGGAACTAAATCAATGGAGGATTTAATTGAATTTGAAGTTCGAGATTTGATTGAACATTTTCTTAAGAAAAAAGGTCAAAAGATTGTAATCGAGCAAGAATTTACTGGGGCTGTAGTTTCGAGTATATGGTCTATTTTAACAAGTCATAGATATGAACAGGTACTCAATTATCGAACTTATCTAAAAACATACAATATCCATTGATATTTTTTTTTATTTTTTAGGATGATCCAAAAATGATCGATTTATACGAAAGGATGACAAAGTAAGTACCTATTAATAAAATAAAATTTTTGTTTTTGCTTGAAAAGAGCAAATGGAAAATACTAATATTTTCAATTTTTTACAGTGATGTAAAAATGCTGAATATATTGGTAAATATATAATGTTTATAATCCTACCCTACTTAAGAAAATTAAGAAAATTTGAAAAATGTAGACTGAATTTATGTTATCATTATAGTATTTTTACGAATGGCTTTTCAAAGTTGCTTCATGGATGCCTAATTCATTTATCGGTCGACCTGTCTATAAGTATATAGACAATTGTAAAGAAGCATTGGCCTTTATGCAGGGTCATATCGATCACCATAAAGAAACATATGTTGAAAATTCCGAGAGGGACTTTATTGATAGATATATTACTGAAATCAATAAAGAAAAGGATCCTAAATCCAATTTTTATAAGAAAACTGGAGGTAAGCAATTATATTATTATCTACTCGTAATACATTAACATTTACAGATATGATTATTTATAGATCTTATTACTCTAGATTTAGTTTAGATCCATTTTGTAGCTAATTTCTTAATAATACGATAGACATTGCAACCAATTTTTACTTTAAAACCTAATTTTTATTTTAGAAAACAATCTTTCAACGATATTACACGACTTCTTTTTAGCTGGTAATTGTCTTTAAATTTTTCAAAATGTGATCCCATATATACTTATTAAATATTTTAATAAAAGGCACCGAAACAACAAGCACAACTTTAAATTGGGCAATGCATTTATTTGCTATTTATCCTGAAATTCAACAGAAGTTATACGAAGAAATCACAAATGTTGTTGGATCAAGAAATGTTCGATTAGCTGATAGACCTTTGTAAGTTTTATTAAAGTTTACAAAAAAAAGTTCTAAAAATTGATAAAAACTTGTAAATTAGAATTAGACTATACAATATACACGCTATTACCTAAAATAAAATATAAACAGGCTCGTAAAAACATGTTAAAACTCAATTTCATAGAATTCCATTTGCTGAAGCAGTGATGTTTGAGGTTCAACGATTTGGTTGCACTGTTCCAGGTTTTAATAAATAAAATTTCAAAAAATTGATAAAAATACAATAACAATGTTGAAATATTAGGAAATCCTCATGTGATGATCGAAGATGTCAAAAATTTCCACGGATTTGATATACCAAAAGGTTTGATTTAAAATACAAATAATTTCAGAAATTAACTTTTTTATTTTTAAAAGGAACAACGATATTTTTGAATTTGTATGCTTGCCTATATGATCCTGATTATTGGGGAGATCCAGAAAATTTCCGGTAAAATCTTATTTAAAAATTCTATTGCATTTTATTCTAAATATCAATTTTGGAAGTACAGACCTGCAAGATTTTTATCAAATGATGGAAAAGTGATTAAACATGAAGCTTTTATGCCATTTTCTATAGGTAAGAATTTTAAAATTTTATAAGCATGTATTTAAAAAATAATATATGAAATTTTGATTAAAATTTTAGGAAAACGACAATGCTTGGGAGCAAATTTAGCTACTGACACTCTGTTCCTATTCATTTGCAATTTTTGTCAAAGATTTAAAATCACTCCTGATCCATCTCAAGGAAAAATCCCATCAAAAATTGATTACACTTCTGGAGCTACAAATATCCCAATTTCATTTTCTCTTTTATTTCAAGATAGATTGGATTCGAGCAAATAATGCAAAATTTTGTTTTAAATCAGCTATCTCAGGTTCAGGCTCAGGTTAAGTTAACAGTTATCAAGTCTTTAAACTATTAGTACAGATACATATTCTTTATTACGATAAATAAATACCTTGTTTTATTTATAATTTATGCTAAATTTTACAGAATACCTTACTGTACTTGACCATGACTATGCAGGCTATACTTTACTTAGATATCTAATCTTCATGATTCATGTAGTTAATTTTCTACAAGTACCCTACTTTGTATTTATATATTTTTCAAAAAAATATCAAAAAATCGTAAATGCTATGCTATATGATATGATGACAATCTTTAATCTTAAGTACCTAGCACGTTACATAAAATATCTTGTTCTAAAATATATCTCATGTCAATTAATTCCCTAATTTAAAATTGTAAAAATGTGTAGGTACCTACTAAATTGTATACCTAAATATATCTATTTTATAATTTTTTCGAATGTCTATAGTTTATATCTATATACCTAGTTGAAAAGTTTATGATTTTGTTCAAAGATTTAGTTTTACTTAGCACCTAGATATATTTGTCATGTAGATCTGTGTCATCCACAGATCTACAATAATCTAATATACAATTATTAGTAATAGGAATAGGATACGGTAAAATATTTGAAGTTCGTTGATTCGTTTCTTATTACTTACAAGTATTCGTAATTTGTAATTAGTTTTGAAAAGTTTTGTACTTGTAGTACCTATAATAAATGTGTTGTTTAGGATATGAAATTTTAAAAATAAAGCTGCAAAGTATATGAAATTATAAATGAATTGATTGACTCGAAAAGTGAGATTTTTATTTAGAGTGTGAAATTGGTCAATTTATATTTTTCTTGTAAAAAATGATTACATACCCTTATGTTCGAGAAATTGTTGCTAAAAAAGGTAAACTTGATGGAATGGATGACAATGGGACATCCCGTTGTCTTGATGGAAATTTGAAGGAGGCGACTGACAAGAAAGGGGAGATTTTGAAAAAGGGACCCATATGCCTGAGTAGTCAAAAGAACTTTGAAAATTTGCCATTTACACAAAAGTCAGGTTGCGATGAAGATTTAGATGGATTGAAAAAATGCTTTGGCCAAATCATGAGTCACCCTTCCAAAAAAGAAGAAAATCTTTGTGCTGTATGTGAGGATTTGGTAAGATAGCTAAATACTGTGAACTCTATTTAAAATCTCAAAGGTCAAAGGATAAGAAAGAAATTGGATTTTGGAAAGGTTTTGAAATTTGAACGATCTGTTTTCGGATGACCCACTTATCATTTGGTCCTGATATTTTAATTCCATATTGTAAGAAATACCCAAAATATGTATTTCCAAAAAAATTTCAAATTCTAAGTCAAAATAAGAACCGGTTCATCTGAATACAGGAAATCAAAATTTCAAAAACTTTTCCGCACAATGCCTATATATCATAAAATATCATAAAATACATATATATCTGTACTTGTATAGATGCTGTAGTTTATCAAAATATCTATGCTAATTTTTCCAATTATATGATACTTGAAATCATTTTAGGAGGAAAATAATAGGAAAATATATGGGAGAGAATCTAATATATTTGCTGTAGTTTCAAAATCGAAATCATGTCCAAAGCTGAAGAAAGATAGTAGAAAAAATTTGGAAAGTGAATGTGGAGTATTTGATCAAGGAGCTGGAGATTATCAAACTACTACCAAGCTATCTCATGGAAAAATTGATGTCAAGCCTTATTGTCCAGTTGAAAGACCAAAAGCTGAATTGGGTGTTGAACTCTTTTCACACTGTCCTATGGAAAGTGAGTATTACAAATTATTTTTAAAAAATTTAAAATCAGTAATCGTTTCGAAAAATTGGCGAAATTTCCAGAGGTTCTCTATATTGTAAAAAATAAAATTTGGACTAGAAAATTTTGAATTTTCAACTTTTGTAGTAGATGTTTACTAAAATATATTTTTTTGTAGAATGGTCTGTGACAAATGAACACTTTCGATATGATCCAAAAGAGGTTGAGCCATGTGTTCGATTGGGTAATTCTACCAAGGATGTTTGGGCCCGAGAACAATTAGCTCAAAAGTAAGAATTTTTTCAAAAATTATCAAAAAAAGTTATGTCTAATTTTTTCACAAAGGTTCACAAAGGACACAACTCACAAAACTCATTTTGATGAGAAAAAATTGGATGAAAAGACCCGTCCAATCATCTACTGTGATAATTTGGAGATTTGCAAGGGAAAAGTAAATTATGAGACTGAAAATAGATCTGCATTTTCTCCAGGAAAAGTTTGTGATAGAGCAAAAATTCCAGTAGTGAATAATGACGAGCTATGTCATGTAACAGACCCAATGGAAAGCTGTACAACTCATAAACACTTTTTCGTTCCACACTGCATTCCAGATTATGTAAAATATTGAAAATTAACAACTTTTAATTGTATGTAATTCTAAAATATCTGGACTTTTTTTAATTTCAGACGATGAAATGTTCATTTGAAAGTCGAAAAGCATTCCCATTTAGTACTACCCACAATATGTGTTACAGTGGTGTTGATCCAATACTTGAGACTGAAGAACCTGTCAAATGTCCACCTAGGTCTAAATGTCCAACGCTTGAAGAACTCCAGTGTGGTTATTTGGTCGAAAGAACGGAACCCTTTAGACCTAAGGATATGGATAATTTGAAAATCGATCCTTGTGCACCAATGAGACTTGAAACAACCTATAAAAGTGACTATGAAGGAATTGATGCTTGTTTTCGCCCTTGTAGTAAAAGTTTTGCACCAATTCTTGGATATAAAAAGCCCTATTATCCATTTTCAGATTCTTGTAAGTCAAAGTAACACCAAAAAGTTGTAGAATTTGATAATTATTCTTGCAGATTGCATAGATCTAAATCATTCCAAAAATATATTTTAATTTTTTTCTAGGTGATACAACTATGAATAGTGACTATCATCAGTACAATGAATGCGAATATAAATATTCTAAAGTGTGTCCAGCAAATCCTCAAATGATGTGCGGAGCTCCATATGATCGGCCTGAATTAGAACCATGTGGTTGCCCACCATTACCTTGTTCTTTTGACGATAGGACTAGTTATAGAAAAAATTTCCAGAAATGGACTGATTACAAGCAATATCAAAAGGAAAAGAATTATAACGAGGAATTTCCACAACCATTTCAAGTTCCAAAAGGGACGACACTTTACAGGTCTTAACTTATCTTAGAATTTGTTATTAATACAATGATTAGTTAATGATTTTTTGAAATTTTAGATTTGGATATACTTCTCCAAGAGGTCATGTAATGTCTGAGAAGATCCCACCACCTGAATCAAAAGGACATAGAGCGATAAATCCAAGTCAATGGCGGATTAAAGATACGATTTATCAAAAGGATTTTCGAAATTATTGGGACGAGTAAGTTTCAAACTATACTGTACATATATATGTATAAATTATAAACCCTTATTAGAGTTTTCAAAATTTAAAAAAAAAAAAATCAAAACCTTCAAAACCTTCAAAACCTTCAAAAAATATCTTGAACTTGAAAGAAATCAAATCAAATTTTTTGATTAATTTAGAATGGATCGAGATACTCTAAATGCCTACAGAGGTAGCTACAAGTTTTGTGATCCTAATCAGAAGCAGATTCTAGAACCAAATCCACAGAATGAAATGTACAATGTGCAAATTTACATTGACGAAAATCCAAATGATGGTGAAAATGCTGTTAAATCTGATTCTAAAATTAGCTTGGAAAATACTGGAAAAGATGCTTCAGTTGGAAATGATAAATGTGATATTGATGTTAAAGATGAAGGTGGCAAGACTAAGGATGATGCTGATAAGTCTACAACAACAGATGAGGAGAAACCACCACCAAAAGCAGATCAAAATTCAGACTCTGATAATTTAAACCGATCCGGCAAGATTACTGATATAAGCAAAATGCAAAATATTGGATAAAATGTAATTTAAGATAGTCAATCTTAAATCTTTGAATTTTATTATCTGTAGAATAGAATCATAAAAACCACAAATCATTTTATACCTACATTATACAATTACTTAATGATCCTTAAAGTAAGTGTCGAAGTCGAAACATCAAACCCTAATAGTATAAGTACCCTTCCATATCATTTGTATTCTGATGACTGTTATCGATGGAAAAATTTAGTTTCTAGCATTTACATGTATTAGGAATCAATAAAAACTTAACATTTGATTACATAATTTCTATAGTTTTAAATTCGATTTAATTTGGCTTGAAATTATAGGTACTTAATGTAGCTACTTGATGTAATAGTTTAATCAGTATGTCTTGATTTTTATGGACAGTTTATCATGAAATTAACTCGAAATGCCACAAATATTTTTATTTACTCTAATGATATTTTGCCTACAATATATTATACTTGTACAGTTTGGCCGATCCGTCGAGGGTAATAGGTATCATTTTCAAATTGATATCGAATTTTGATTTAATGTTTTTTTATATCATACTATTAGTAATATGGGAAACCATATAGCAAAGATTTTATGGAATGGCAAAAATAATAAATGGTCTTTTCTGTAAGTCTTATAATTTTTAAATATTTTTAAAATCATAATTAAATCTATTAATCTGTTATTAGCTGTACCGGCTCGATAGTGGAAAATAGTATTAAAAAAAATTATTCATTAATTGTCACCTTGGCCAGGTGTCTATATTCACCAGAAAAAGAAATATGGACAGATACACCTGAAGGTTTTGAATAAATTTTGAAAAATTTTGAAAGCATTAAATTTTGTTGTTTTCACAATAGAAGTCAAAAAATTTAAAATTTTGGTTGGCTTCGGTACTGGCAATACATCTATGGGCGAATACACTGCTTCTAATATTTATGTTCATCCATGTTTTGGTAAAATACTTTGTACCTAAACTAAATATTAGATACTTGTATGACTTTTAATACCTTATATGAATAATTTGTGCAATTTGAAGTTTCGATAATTTACTGTATTTTGTTGTAGGTAATGCAAAAAAGGATGAAGCTTATTCAGATGTGTATGATATTGCAGTTATTCGGTTAAGCAGTCGAATTGATTTGGAACAAAAAATTGCAAGTAGTATTATTTTGCCTAATTTCAATCAAGACATGTCTGGTTCTTTTATAGCCGGTAACCTACTAAAATAGATGCCTATAACAGTACTGTAGTTCTAATATTTTGACTTTTTGATCGAAAAAGCATCGAAATCTTAAGAAAAATAATAATTTTTAGGTCTAATTTGTAAATGTATATTAAAGATAAAAATGAGTATAACATACTTGGATTCCCGGGCTCTGAGAAGGGATCAGAAAAGGAAGGTCTTCGCCTTAATGAAGTCTCTATCTTAAATAAAAGTACCCTACTAATTTGAATTATTTGATTTAATCTATAAGATGACATTTTTATATTTTATTTTGTATTTATTCATAGCTGAATGTTCAAAATTTCTTGAAAAAATATTTCCCATCAATCATCCTGGTCGTGAAATGTTCATTTGTGTTAATTTGCACACAAATAAAAGTGGTTCGAATGAAACTAAAGATCCTCAATGTCCAAATAAGCAAGTACAAAATCGTTAATTAAATAAAGCCAGATATAATGTAGATATTTTAATTAATTAATAGTCGTGGATCCAGTGTATATATCAAACAATTATACACAAACGAAAATAATAAAAGGACATATAATAAAACACTTCTTGGTCTTGGTAATTTTATATACCTAATTATTTAGAATCAGATTCAAAATTTGCAAAAGTAAATCTTTAAAAAACATTTGACAATATACAGGTGGCTATACTGAGAATTGCGAAAAGTAAGTATATTTTATTCTAAATTACAATCTATAATCATTGGTATCTGAATTCAGCTCTGAAAAACTCGATTTTTACCTGAATTTTCAAATAAATTGATGTATACCTGAAGTCTGAGGTCAAATTTTTGTATTTCAGAGCTGAATATTGAAATTTTGACTGAAATCGAATAAGCAAACCTGTGCAAAATTTTATTTTAACTAGAAAGGACAATCAACCCGGTCTTTTTGTTGACATTTCAAAATATTCTTGTTATGTCCTTAATGGAAAATGGTATTTATTGAAATAATTACAAAAGTCCTGATTTTTTAAAAATAATTTTATTTTTAAGGCCTCTAGATTGTACAATACCTAAATCTTGTGATGAAGGTGTTTCAATATGGAAATATGATCTAGAACCTCCAAAAAATCGAGCCTCATTAGTTTTTAATAACAATTGTTTGAATTTTATTGTATTGTATTATATTATTTCATTTTTATATTAAAATAAAGCTTCAATTATTTGAATAAAGTTGAAAAAATTGCACCATATACAGAATATATTAGAAGGGATTTTAATCATAATCAAATTCTGTAATTTTTTTGATTTTAGTTCGACGACATATTTCTTTAGCTGCACGAATTCGACGACCTTCTCGACAACTTATAATTTTTGCATTACTTTTCCTAGGCTTGGGACACTTGATGTCTAGGGTAGGATCATTGAGATTTACCGTGGAAAAATATTTATTTGGATATCTTGAGCATTGTGGTTGAATACCCTCGTCTGAATTGAGAATTAAAAATCGTCCATTTTTACAATACCCCGTAGTAAATGTTCTATAACAATTATCGTTATGTGTAAACCAGTAGGAAATAGCATTTGGATCATCATCTTGATTTCGATTGCAATAATTTGTTTCACATTTTGGCTGCAAATTGCTGTCTAAAATGAGCCATTGACCAATTGTACAAGGTCCCTTAAAAATATAAAGGGTTATTTATTACCTACTATTTTAAATTATAGCTAATTAATAAGACTTTAAATTGTACCTACATACTTGGAAAGGGTTTGATATCTAAATAGGACTTTTTTACCTGATGATAAGCTGGGTAACACCTATAGTGATCAGGCCAATAAACCCTCGGCCTTTTCCAATTGCAATACTCTGGTATTTGACTTTTTTCCCAATCTCTTAAAGTATCATCGCAATCACAAAATCCTATTTCTGAATTCCAAGGATCTTTATAGAATAACATCATTTCACCTAAAAATTAGTTTCTTTAAAATATTGCAAAAATTTAGTATAAAAAACTATCTATGTAAAAGTTATGAAAAATACCGCAAGGTCCCTGTTCATCAGCAGGGTAACATTTATTTGTTTCATTGTGATAAAGCCAAGTTTCTGAAATAGTACTAGGTGGGCAAACTCCTCTTAAAAAATTTAAGTATCAGTAGTATATTGGTATAAATCACAAATATCAGGTACCCTACCTGTAAAGATTTCTAGACGTTCCTTCAAGAATTGACGCAAAACACAACGAATTTGAACTTATTATCAAAAATATCGAAAAATTCAAAATATTTCTAATCATTTTCAAATGCTGTAAGATCAGAGGAAGTCAAAAATCGAACTAAATTGTTATTTTCCTCTTTACCTACCTGTATGTAATAACCTTGCTAAAAAATTATTCCATTTAATTTCCTTACTATACAGTACTCGTGGACTAGTGATCTAAAACCTATGTTATGAGAAATATAAGAAAAATCCCATCATTTAATTACAAATCACAAGTAGATACTCGTACTTAAAGCTAAGCCTGTGAGTATAGTGATTTTGGTTATGCTTAAAATTATTCATCAACATCATATAAATGATTATAGATATAAAACATTATTTTTATTCCAACTTGATAGATATACCTACCTTAAAATATATTTTAAAAAAAGTACAAAACTACTGTAAGTAGGTATAATTTATCAAAATTAAAAAGCAATTAGGTAGTTAGATATGTTAGATATGTTAGTAAAAACAAGTTTTAAAGTTTTCAAGTTAGTTATAAAAATGTTAAATATCAGTAAAAGTAGGTATAAAAATCAACAAAAAAGTACAATGACTATAAATACAGTAACAATTATGAAATTTGTGTAACTACTTATATATATACAAGTGTAAAATGGTAAAATCAGCTCTGTAAAACCTAATTTTAGCCTAAAATCCAAATACATTTATGTACTTTAAATAAAATGATCAAAATCTGGCTTATTTGGAGCTGAATTAAATGAATTTTTTTAATGAGATTTTACTATCCAAATATCCTTAAAAGGTATTCGGTAAAAAGTCTTGAAGTTTTGTCATAATCTCCCCAATTTGCATTTGCATTATTATTCAATCTCTCGGAACTTTTCCCAGCACTTCCATTGAGTGAATTTTGATCCAAGAAATGATGATTTATTGACACTTTGGGTGCAGCAAAAATGTTGGAATTGTAAGATCCTTGAACTTGATTTTGAGATTCTCTCTAAATATTAAATAGTAATAACGATCTCATCAATATCTTTTAATGCTATTAGTTAATAGACAACGTGAACAACCCAATTTATAGCATTTATAAATTATAAATTATAGATTATAAATTATAGCTATAAATCTATAAATGCTATAATTGAGATAATTTATAATTTCAAGGTATAGAATCGGTCTATACCTGACGTTACATTTATAAAGTTTAGATTCGAATTTTGAATGATTTTGCTAAAATTTTGAAAGTTTTTAAAAATTTTGATAAAATTTTGAAACAAAATTTCATTCAAAGGTCAATTTGGTGAAAAACTGATTTGTCAGGTTAAAAATGAGCCTTTATTACAAAAAACATAGAAATTTTTTTCGAAAGTCGAAAATGAGATTATTACGGTTCTATACCAAGTCAACTACACTGATTCCGAATATCGCCACAATTTTACCCGGGAGTTAACATTTAACCCCGGAAATCATTTTTTTCGGAAAAAACCCGAATTTGAGATTAGATTGTTTCTGGAGGTTTTTCAGCATGAAGATCCCAAATTTCCGTTTGACCTCTAGGTCACTCCTTCATCCCGAAAATCGGTTTTTTTTCGCCACAAACATAGCCTAACTTATTGCAATCAAAACCCATTGATTTAGGAAGCGTTCTAGGAAGCGTGCGGGTCACTCGGGGTATCACATAATGCACATAATATGCACATAATGGTAAAATATTTGTTCAAAGGTCGCTTCCCGATCGAATGGACTAGGAATTTTACGATTACATAAATTCGGTTTTTTCTCAAAGATCGATTTTCGAGATGAAGGAGTGACCTACAGATGTAACAGAGGCAAAGTTCGAAATCTCCATGGTTGAAAACCCCTAAAATGAGTCATATCTCAAATTCGGGGTTTTCCCAAAAAAACCGATTTTCGGGGTTAAATGTCTAATATGCTTAATAAACAAAATTAACTTTAATCGATGTAAAGTCTTAAAAATATTCTGCTAAAAACTTGTCTTGTCAAATCTATAAAGTGAAAAATCAAAAAATTCACATTTTATAAATTAAGGTTGTTCATGTACTCAAATTTATAAATTATATTTATAGATCTATAATTTATAATTTTACTAGCCAGGTTTTTGTTTGCTTTGCAAACACCCGTGTAAAGCGAAATAATTATTTGTTTCCTAATCACTAATCA
>JAQIXA010003770.1:0-13071 GCA_034699045.1 Nanhermannia cf. coronata Gr-Ori-00579
ATGAAATTAAACTTGAGTCGTTTTTTTTTATGTATATTTATAATGAGAAATTTATCGATTACTAGGCAGTGACTTTGGTCAAGATAAAAATTGCATTTTTAACCAAAATTTGATTTATAAAAATACTCAACTAAAAATTGTTTAATTGGTCTTTCCGAGCCTAATTTTAGAAATTGAAGCAGACAAATTATTCAAAATCCAATCAAAATCCACCCGAAAAATTCAGATTTCAAGCTTTTTTGAGATAAGTCTCACAATGTATAGGCAGTTATCTGTAGCCTTTGATTTGTAACTTTGATTTGACTTTGATTTGTAACGTAATATAGTACAAGAGAAACCTAAACTAAATTTTTTTGGCATATTCAAAGATTCAAAGATTTCTGAAATAATGTTTTTATTCCAAAATCTGTCAAAATCCCATAGGAAATAGCATTTCTAAATCTAAAGGATAACTTCAGGTTTTCATATTAAATGTCATAAAAAGGCCATCGAAAGCCCGTAATAACTCGAAGATATCCTTTGAAATTTTGGCAAAATTAGAAACAAGCTGGGAACTCGATCATCTTAATTGAAATTTTGCTCAAAAATTTGCTTAAATTTTTGCATTCGACCAAAATGTATTTTGATTTATAAAATTTAATAGTTCGAGGGTATAATTACAATACTCGGACATTTTGACAATAAAATAACCCATAATAATAATACTAGTACCTACTTATTATTACTTAATATACACCCATATAGGTAGAGTAGGTATGCAAAATATAATTTGGGTCGAGAAAAATCGATGACTTCCGGTTCTTTTCATTAAAAACATGAGTAGGGCTAAATAAGGTTGGATTCCGTGTTTACTTCTGGCATAAAATACTCGTAAGATAAATGTAAAAATACTCATAAAAATAATATTTATGCGTAAAAAAGTTGTAAATTTTGACTCAAGGGCCCACGACTGACTGACTGCCTAGAAAGACTAATGAGTTTTTGAATCATATAATTTATAATGAAATTTTTAAGTTAATTTCTTTGCAAAAACCCGAATCTCAGTGGGGGTTTTGAACATTTCAAGTTCATTTTACAATTTAAGGTTCAGATTTAATCTCATCCGTATTTTGGTTGAATTTACCCCTAAATATTTGGTCTAACTTAACCCTTGAAATAAATCTAAATTTTTAAAAATCCTAACATATAACCTTACCTAAACTAACTTAAGAAGTTTTGGGTAAATTTTATAGGTAAAGTTAGACCAAAAATTCAGGGATATATTCAACCAAAATAGGGATGAAGTTAAACTGGGTTTTTTTGTTTACTGCCTAAATGAATTCATTTATAGTTATTAAACATTAGTAAAAATGATTTAATTTTGACTCAAAATTTACAAGTAGATAGATAGGTAAATACAAAAAGCCATAGTCTAATCCATGGTTTTAATGTTAATAGAATTTGCTATACTTTTGATCGATTTTGAAACAAATTTCTCGAACAGTTCGATCCATGTTTTTGTCAAATTTTTCCAAATTTTGCAAAATTTTGAAATTTTTTATCTTTCTCTCTAATAACTAAAAAATGAAAAATAAAATTTTTCACACAAAGGATAAACTAAAGAATAGAATAAATAATTCCTAAGAATAAACTAAATTTTTAGATTTTGAAAAAATTTTGGTAAAATTTAAAATTTTCGGACTTTTGCTTAAACAAGAAATTTCATTTACTTTTATTAGAAAAAACATTGAAAATTGATTTCGTTGATCCTCCGCTACTCTTGTGTAAAATTTCGATCTATAAATCCAAAGTTTTGTCAATTTGACTGTGTATGAAATCTAGGATTTCAAAATTGATATTTAAGATAAGTATACTACTTATTATCAAGAGGAATCAAACCTTTTGGCTTACTTTATACCTTTCTGAAAAACTTTATGAGGTTTTTTCTGACACAAAAAGGCATTTCTTATGGCTTTAAGAACTTGTAATTTGTAAAGATCTATTTCAGGCATGAGAAATATTTCGAAATTTCGGTAAAATTTAATTACCTTTACCTTATGGAGACATTTTCTTGCACAAAAAGTGTTTAATTTAATTTTTATAGCCGATTTCACTGATACATACTGGTATTCGGAATTTCGGTATTCTTATCTTAATTGTCAGTTTAAAACTAAAACCCTTGTCTATGTCTTATTTGATTAGATTAAGATACCTATGAGTTCAAAATTAAAAATTGAGATAATACCATTACAGTTAGCTAGGAAAAATTACTTTTTGTACAAGCAAATATCAAATATCTGAACATTCAAAATGCCATGGCCATGACTTATTGTAAAAATCTATTTCAGGCTTCAAATGCCTTGAAATGTGTGTGATTTTTTCTGACTTTAATTTTCCAAATAATATCTTTGGGTTATAATGGGCTTTCAGACCCTTATTTTAGCCTTAACATGCAAATTAAAGGCCTGAAACCCGAATACCTACATCCTTTTGCAAATATTTTTATTAAATTCCGAATTATTTTTATGCACATACTGAGGCCGTTAGACATAGCAAAAATTGGTTGTTAGATTCTAGAATTGAATGATAGAAATTTGATGAAGTGTTTTTGATCTAGATTTGAAAAATTTGAGAAAATTTTGACAAAATTTAAATTTTCGGACATTTGTCTGTACAAAAGATTTACTTTACTTTTTCGTAAGTTTTTTACTAGTCAATTTGATTATTTTTAAGTAAAAATGATTTGATTTTGACTTAAAATTTACAAGTATATAGATAGGTAGGGTACTTGTAATCATAAGGTCTAAATAAAAACCTTGGTCTAAACCGTGGTTTTAATGTTTATAGAGTTTTCAGTAGGGTACCCTACTTTACTTTTGACCGATTTTGAAACAAAGGATATTTTTGAGTCATTGGCATTGGCCATTTTAAACCTCATATAAAGGCCAGAAAACCCATCATAACCCAAAGATATCCTTTCTCTAACAGTTAATGAAAAAAAAAACAAGAAACTGAAGTTTTAAATTTTGACAAAATTTGATACAAAAATTTTTGGAGATTTGATACAAATAATTTCCTCACTTTTTCTAAAAAAAAATATTGAAAATTGATCCTTCCGTATTTTTGTGTAAAATTTGGATCTAGAAATCCAACTTTTTGTCCATTTAACTACTGTATGAAATCTAGGATTTCAATATTGAAAGGATATCTTGAGGTTCTAATGGGTTTTGTGGCCTTTATATAAGCTTTAACACACAAAGGCCTGAAAGTTGAATAGATCCTTTGAGATTCCAATTAAGACATCCTTTGGGATTTATTCATGGTATTAAGAGAATGCAAACTTTTTTCTTATTTTCTGACTTTCTATAAAAAAATTTTATTGAGGTTTTATGACATAGAAAAGGTATTTATTGGGCGAGCGAAGCGAGCCCTTACTATTCAACTTTGCTTGTACTTTGTCCGTCTGTCTGTATGTTCGCGGCATAACTCGAAAACTACCTGACCGATTTTAAACAAACTTGGTATGGAGGACCAAGGGTCTAGTTGTGCATTATAGGGTCTAGTTGTGCATGCTCGAAAAAAATTTCAGATTGCCCCGCCTCTTGGGGTCATGGGGCCCTTTAAATGTCCCCCATATTAATCAAGGCCTTAGGGGTAATCGATGACGGAGATTCTGAATTTGACATCCATTTAAACAAAAAATTGACCTTTGACCCGATATATGAGATGCCTTCATCATTTTGCTCGCCCAATTAATAATCAACTTCTAGTGCGTTGATTAAAGCCTAGTAAATGCTTATTTGGTGAAATGCAAAGAATATGGACTGGAATATGGATATGGAGAATATGGACTGGATATAACGAACTTTGACTATATATAGGCCATCATAAAAATTCATTTCAATTTTGCCGGAGAAAGTTTTGAGATGTAAAGGGGAAACGTCCAAAATTGATAATTTCACAATTTTAAATCTGACCCAATCTCATTTCTAAATAAATATTTTAATTTAGTTAACTAGCTAAGTATGTAACAAATTTTAAGAAATTTCAATTTCATTATAATTTCAGCTTACAATATATCAAAATAATATTTTTATAGATAGTAGGTAGATAGAAATATCAGTATGTAATTAAGAGTTAACTTAAACAAATATAAATAAGATTTTTTACAAAGTAAATACTGTAGTTAATAGTATTGACAATTAGCAAATTGCATTATTCCTAAAATTTCCTAAAGTTTTGTGACATTTCGGGCATGTATGTCTCGTATCAAGAAACGTGTCACCATATAAGCTATATACAAAAATTTTGAATTAAATTATAAAAATTTTATAATAGACTCATTATACTCGTATGTACCAAGGTATTAAACAGCAGCCAAAACATCCTCCAGGTATCAGTGCGATTAAAACTCCGCTAAAATTTGAATTTTTGTCCAATTTAGTTTCTTTTAAATTTTTAAACAATTTACCTCAAATAGGCAAATACTCCAGGAACTTTTTCGGTTTTTGTGACGACATAATTGTTACAATACGGACAGGTTAGTCTCATAGGATCAGAAGCTCCTCTCTGTTTCCTACCTCCACCAAGTTGAGATATTTCATCGTCTGAATAAATTTAATTTTTTTTCTTAAAACGATTTGACAAAATATTTTTTATATATTTTAAAGAAACTTCAGACCAGACCTTTAAAGATTTTATTGATCTGTGAGATGCTTTTTCTTTTGAGTAAAAAACTGTTTGTATTCATGGAATTCCGGTGCTTCATCGGCTTAACCTGAAAAGCCCTTTCCTCTTCAAATTTCTAAAATTCAGTCCAAAGTTATTATAAATTTTATATTTAATCTAAAGTACATACATAAATAATGAATTAAGAATTTTTACAATGAAAAACGTAGAAGATAAAAGTAAAACTTTATGTTCTAAAGTTGCATCAACAGGAAATTGAATATTCCATAGAAAGCCATTGTGGACCCAGGTTTTATTTATACCGCCGATTACAATGGAATTTTCAAGAATTACATAATCTGAGGATTCACCGTCTTTCACCATCGTCGAGAATATTTCTCTGAAATAATAAGTACCTACTAATAATCCACATTTTTATGTACCCTATAGGCAATCTACTTTAAGATACAGGTTCAAAATATACCAAATAACTACTGTCTCAAATCAAAACCAAAATTTTGAAAACTTTTCTATCATTTAAGAAAAAGAATTGAATTTCAATAACTATAATAGTCAAGTCTTATACTGATACTGCTACTGATTTTTACTGTTATGATCAAATCAAAGTTTTGAAATTTTGAGCTTGAGTTTATTGTTAAATGGATTGACCTTTTAAGAAAATATTAGTTTAGAACATTTTGTTATGTAATATTATGATGATAGTTTACATAGATCATATTTGGTGAATATGATAAGACCTAAATATTCAAAGGCAGTCAGGTTAAATTTGTTTTTAGCATATTTTGGTCCTACGAATATTTTCATATTAAGAACAAGGGTACATTAATAATACATTAATAATTAATGATATTTCAATATTTACAACTGTTTAGTCAATCTGAAACTCTTTTAGATAAAAATATTTCGATATAATTTTTTCGTGTAGTTTGCATTGTAATGTATATAGTATATTACCTAAGTACGTGATTTTTATATTTGATTGAAAATCACTTACAAAATTCGTTCACCTTTCGAGTTGAATATTTGATAGAACATTTTTGACCTGAAATTCTCTTCCTCTTGTTGTATTGACTATAAATACCAGGTATCAAATGAAATGGTCAAAATTCCATAAGATTTTTTTCAAGATTAGCAAATATGTAATTAATTACCCCTATGCAATTATTCCCAAGTAGTATAAACATTTCCTAAAAAGATAACAAAAAAAAATTTGTATTAGTATAAAGTATACAAAGGTATAGGTATTTGAGGTTGTAGAAATATTTTAATCGATTTTGAATTGCGTTTTATGACTTTCATGAGTAACATTGTAGTAGTATAAGGTATATATAAAGTATAAAATTTATTTATTTTAAGTCAAAGAACTTAACTGGGTCTATGCCTACGTTGGATGGATTGCCCACAAGAGTTACGATCTACATTTAAAGCATTGGAATTAATGGAAAAATCAAGTCAGACCTAAAAATATTTAGGTTTCATTTCAACTTAACCTCTTTTCGATGAGATTTCTTTCGGATTTTTTTCTGCTCGAATATTTTTAGCTTATAGGGATTCAATTGAGCCGCCAGATCATTGTTCACAAACTCAAATGTCTCAACAATTGAAAATATCCGTTGGTTTGCACCTGTGAGGATTTCATATGATGTTTTCACGAGACCTTCTTCTGGAATAATTTAAATAATTATTTCATTAGATAATTTGCATATTCTAATATGCAACTATTTAGGCTCGTTCTTTAAAAAAATTCAAAATTCAATCAATACAAAGATCAATTTCAAAATAAAGTTTAAAGGAGAAAGCCGTAGTTTTATGGGGTATCTTGTTGAATTTTTTTAGTTTTTGGATATGTAGTAAGCTCGATGAGTAATTAATTTGTAATCCATTTTATCTCAAGGTCCCAATTTTTTAAACATATTCAAAAATGGACCTATTGATGAAAATTTTGAGGTTTTTTTTTTTAAATTTTGCACCATTTTCTTGATCATATTAAGAGATAGAAGAAAAGTGCCATTTTGGATTTAAAAAAAATTCCAAATACAGATTAAATACAGATATAATATTTATAAAATTTTATTTTGAAAGTATTTTATTTTTAAAATAGCTAATATTCTACAGTTCAATATTATATATTATGTAAAACTTAATTTCAAACCATTAGTTAGAGTATTATACGTTATAGTTAAAATTAGTTATATTTCATTTTACTTTCAGGAGCTTCAGCAGTTTCTTGAAGATACATAACCTCAACGGCTGATAGACATCTCACACCCTTATATTCTACAAAAAATAATTACATAATTTCAAAATTTTTAAATATATTTCATCCTAACTGGCCTTATAAGTTGTCATTTACTAATATGAAACATGATTTTAAATTTTGTGATAATAAGACCAAAATTGTATCATAGCATAGGTCAATATAGTACCCTACATATAGATAGTAGTCATCCAAAATTTCAGTGGTAAAACAATTTTAAAAGATTTATTAAATATTCAAACAATTAAGAATATACAATATCTAATCTTAAGTAGTTTAAAGAATCCTAAGTTCATGATAGTTTCACTATCATGTATCAAAGAGATCTAGGATTTTAAAATATAAATGCCCAATAGATTTCTATTTTGAATTTTGATATAAATTATTCTATGCCCATATTAAAAACCTCTTATAAACTGATGTTAATGACATTAAAAATGATATTTTTAAATAATTTTAGAAATATTTCTTTACCATCTGCAGCATCCGAATGGCTATTTTCATTTTCCAATGTAGAATATTGACTATTCATTTGTTTGAGTGAACGAACATTTATTTTTAAAGGAGATCCCATTTCTAAGATTAAACACAATTCAAAGTATTATAATTAGTAATTAAAATGTAGGTATGTAGTATGTAAAAACTTTAATTTGATGAAAAAAAATGTAAAATAATTAACCCTTTAAATGAATATCGCCCATTTTTGTTTTGAAAATGTGGATTATGGTGGTGTACAATTTGCACAAGTTTATATTTGTAAACTGAAAAATCACCAAAATCCATGGTATGAAATCAGAGCAAATTTTGGCCAATTATAATCCACAGGCCATAGACATACTTTTTGTACTACATAAAACATTTTATAAGGTCTCTTTATAAGCTTTTCTTATTCGAGTACTTATACTTTATACTAGGTAATAAGTATTTAGTACTTTGTAGTAGCAGGTAGGTAGTTATTAATTTTTAGCCCTTACTCATTGAATGTCCTGTAAATACCTACTTTTCCAAATATTTATTGCCAAATTATTTAGTCAAAAAATTTAGACCAAATTTTACACACTTATATTCCCATTAATACAAATTTTCTAAACTAAAAGTAGTAAAAATTGTCATAATTTTGTCCTATTATTAGGGTTTTAGGATATTTTAGTAAATCCTGGTTTATATGATGGTGAAAGTATTTTATTAAAATTTAGAAACTAAATTTGAGCCATATATATAGTTATGTATTATTATTATATTGGTACGATAAATGGATAAGCTACACGCTATAAAATACTTAAGCACCTTTTTAAGAGATCAAGAAGTACAGGTTAGCTTTGATCTCTTTTCTTGAGACTTTTTTTGAGTTTGCGATTTAAGCTTCAAAAATCCTATACATTATATGGCTGTATAGCTCTACCTTTAATACTTTATAATCTCCAATTATACATTGATTTTTTTCATAGAGGTTTTTAATCCAAAAGTAAAATATTTATATTTATATTTTAAATATATTTACCTAATTTAGAATAAACAAAACCTACTACTCGTATATATTAAGTGAATCAACTTTTTTTCTCAATTTGACCTTAGACAATTGCACTCTTCACCAGGGGAATTTGAAAGCACTTAAATTTTCCTAAATATTTTAATAATTGATTGATTATAATACTACTACTATTTGTACTACATAAATGTGTAAAATTATAGTAAAATTTTATTGTATTTAAAGTGCCCTTCAATATAGCATTCTATACATATAGATACCCCTAGAAATTTTTTGTTTATATCGAGTACTTACTATTTATGGTAGTATTTAAATTATCTTAAATCACAATTCTATAGTACCCTACACATTTAAATTAGGATAAGTATATGTACATATAGATAATTAAATTAAATTTTAAATGAAAAATTTCTTCTGTGTTCTTGAAAAAATAGTTTTTAAAATAGAATTGACCATGTTAAAATTAGCCTTCTCGCATATCTAGAAATACCCTTCTTTTTTTCCAACTTCTCATTTTCCAGTGCAGGATCTGTACACAAAAAATCATAAGGGAAAATTTTTATTTTAAGTAATTTATACTTTATCTTAGGTACATATATACTCTGACTACTGACCTTCAATTTTGGGAAATGCATTCTCCTTTGATAAGATTCTGTGATCAGTAGTGTACAAATATTGGATCTCATTAATGTCATGTAAAGCCAATACGAGGGGACGGCTTGCCAAATGTTTTTGCAAGAATGGTGCATAATCCAAAACAGTTCTATTATCTGGAAATTAGAAAAAAAAATTAATTTTCTTAAGATTTGAAAATTCTGATATTTGTCGAAAATTTTAGCATTCAATCAAAATCACTGAAATTTTAAAAACCATGAGATAATTATCTATTCAAAAGCTAGTTTGAAATACTATACTACTGTCTAAAGTATAATAAATAAGTATATAACTAGGTTAGCGTACTTAAGCTTTGTAATTAACACTAGTTTTAAAGTATTTAAAAAAAATGCATATTCTTTTTTACTTTTTGTCAAAGAAAAGATGGAGATTCCGCCCAAATATGATTCAGAAAAACGAAGTAAAAAAGTCCCTTCTTGGATATCAGGTTGAGAAAGAATTGATCGAGTATCCTCTCTAGATATAAACCCGATTATAAGTCCTTCAGCCCATGGTCCTGAATAACTAATTTTATCCTCATCAAAATGATTCTGAGGCTTTTCTTCATTTACTAAAAACTCTTTAGTCAATTTCCAGATGGAATAGAACCATTGCCAGAATGTATAGTCAAGACCAGAGAGTCTTTCTTTAAAGATTTGAGTTCGGTTGACAAAAGCTGGATTTTGCGAAACTTTTCTGGGGATTTTTCCTTTTAAAAATTCTAAATTTCCCTCACTCAAAGGATGGCCTAATTGCTCAAATTTCAAACTCAATATCTTCTTGAAATCTGTCCAAGGAACTTGTTCAGGTGTTGAAAAAATGGTCATTTTTGATACAGGTTTGGTGAGAAAATTACTAGGTCCAAATGCATTGTTAAAAATGACACTTCCCCAAGCATCAATTTCTTGCAAGGCTCCAACAATCACGCAAATTGGAAGGGAAAATGTCCAAACTTTGATAACTTCCAACTTCTCGCCAAATTGTAAGTCGAAATAAAAATGTAGGCAAAATTTTTCATCGGTAACATATTTGGCCTTTTCTTTACCCTTTTCCTTGGTTCTTTTGATTTCCTCTAGTTTGCTTATCCTATTCAAAATTAGCATTATAGTATCCTGCCTATAATAAATCTGAAATTTATGAAATTATTTACGTGAAATTTGCAGATATTTGTTGAGAATCATTTATATCCAGCTCCAGTGAATTATTTTTAATCGATCCAGATTTGAGTGATGACATTGTTTTTTCGTCCAGATATTCTTTGAGTAGAAAATTTGCCTGATCTTCACGAATTATGTCAACTTTTAGCTTAGTTTTAACGTTCGATTTCAAAAATCCAAGTCGATTTCCAATCAAAAGTCGAAGTGAGGTTTTGAAAATATTTTTGGTCTTCATCACTTGCTGAGGTTGAATTGTGACTATGAAGGAAGCCACTACAATCTTTTTGAAAAGTACTTCAACCTTAAAAAAGTTAAAATTTCTTAATTACCTATAATTTTGGCTACATTTCGAAAAAAAATATCTCTTACTTTTTCCTTAAATTCCCAATAGGCTTTTGAGTACTCATCGACAGTTTTTAACGATCCTTCAATAAGATAAAGGTCTGAATCTGGACTCATATTATAGTTTGGATTGGCAATTCCATTTGAAGAATTTTTGGTTTTGAATGGATTTTGTGAGGTCTTCAATTTCTTTAAATAAATTGTGATTCCATTGATATTTTTAATAAGACCTATTAGATATTTTCGAACTTTCCAAAGAATTTCAACTAAATTGACTGTCCATTTTTCAATTTTTTCTAAAGTATCAGGATCAAATTGGGTTCCAGCATAATTAATACAGTGTTCCTTCTGACCTGACTTCCATTTCATTAACTCTTCATCGAGGATCAACCTTTTCAGAATTTTCCCTATTTCAAATATCGAGCTGTTTCTATCCGACAAATTTGTCATATATGTTAGAGCATCATGGACCTAAAAAGATAATATTAGCATTTTTACTTTTACTGATACTTAAGGATAGAATCGTATATATATGTATAAAAAGCAAAAACCTTTTGATTATCAAAGCTGGGTGATTTCATAAGTACCTGAAATTAAAATAAAATAACAGTTAGTTTTTACAAATAAGCATAGGTACTTGTATAGTTTAAAAATTCTTGTGTACCCCAACAAATTCATCAAGGAATTTAAAAGAAGTTTCAATCGATGGATTTTCATAGGTCGTGACTTCTTTAAATTTGATGCCAATCAAATTTTCATTATTTGTAGACATATTTTGATCGGTTTCAACCTCCATGCCAAAATGTTCAAAATTTGTCCTTGAAGTTGTAGGTACTTGTTTGAAATTTTGTACAATTTTGTCTTGACCAAAAGTTTGTACAGGTTGTACAATAGAGTTATTTTTTTCTGGTAAAAAATGATTCAGTGGATTTACAAAAGATCTCTCAAAATTAGTCGTTGAAGTTGAAGGTCCAGGTTCAAAATAATTTTGTCCAAAAGTTTGTATAACTGTTCCAGTAGGAGTATTACTGAAAGTTTGATTTAGATTTTGAAATTCTTTATCTTGGGATAACTGATTCAAAGGGTTTACAAAAGACAGGCCAGAATGTGCATTGATATTTTCAAAGTTTGCTGTCATCAAAGGTAAATGTTCGAAATTTTGATTTTGTCCAATTGTTTCTTGACCAAAATTTTGAATATTTTCAAAATTATTTATAGCTGAAGGTAGCTGATTCAAAGGATTTACAAAAGATAGTCCAGAATTTGAATTATACTCAGCGTTTGTTTCAGAACTTGAAGTCCCTGTTCCGAAATACTCTTCTTGACCCTGATTATATGCATGCAATTCGGTCAGTTCATTTCCTGGTGATTGTTGATAATGATATGGACTTGTAGAATTTTCAAAGGATGATTGAGTTTCTGAAATTACTTGTACAGGTGTTTCAGCGGTTATTGTTTGTTGATACTCATCTGGTAAATCTTCGATAGTATTTACATTAAAGTTTAAAACAAATTCTTTAAAATACTTGTCAACCTCGTCTCCACAATTGATTCCTTGGTCTGTTTGAGAATTTTGGACCTCGTTATTGGACACTACTGGGACAGGTGGCTGAGAATCGTCTGATAAAACATCCTCAATATTGATATTTCCCAATTCAGGCATGTCCCTGTCTGTCTCCATTTCAAGGAAATTTTCAGAGTCGGCAAAATTTAATGAAAAATTGTTATTCGACATCCTCAAAATTAAAATTAAAATAAAAATTCTGTTTTTACAATTAATTTTTACAAACAAACATGCGATCAAATAGAATTTTTACAGTATTTATGGATCTTATCAATTTTAAAAGTTTAATATTTCCAGTAATAGCATTATAAGTATAAATAGGTATTAAACATTTTTTTATTAATATCTTAAACAGACTTACTTGAATAATAAACATCAATATAAGTAAAGATAAATTCTACTTATGATTAATTTTATAAGGCTTGGATTTTTGCAAATATGGACACTTATAAAGCATTTTGCATAAAATTATCTGTATGTAATACATACACATATATAGGTAGTGTTTTAAACTGAAAATTTATTTATATAAGTTAAAGTTCGAGGTTATTTTTATGTACTCTGTATAAGTTGTCTCTATCATTATCATTAGATATAAAGTCAATGTTGTATATTAACAAGTATATGGGCTTTTATTAATCTCTAATTAAATGCAAAAGATTTGATAAAAATAAAAGTATTGACATTATATGTTGTAGTCTTACATTTAAGTTACTACTGGTATCTGTTATTTAGGTATTAGGTACTAGTAATGTCTGTATTCTACTAATGAAATACAATATTCTAATTTTATTAAATTTTTCAAAAGTAGGGTAGCTATATAAACTCTATAAACTCTAGCTATATAATTTGCTGATGATTTAGCCTTTATCAAGTCTGAATCTAACAACAATTTGCTGAAAATTAGTTTAGAAAATAAGCTATCTCTTATTAATAAATG
>JAQIXA010003771.1:0-13071 GCA_034699045.1 Nanhermannia cf. coronata Gr-Ori-00579
TAATTCTTTATACGAGCTTTTTTGATTAGCTCAAAAAAAGACTTGGTCAATAAACACATACCATACCATACCATTTTGTGTCCAAGTCCAATTATATTAAAATAAGTAGGTACATAGTTAATTAAAAGTTAAATACCTAATTAGAAATAAAGAATAAGCTAACTAGTAAAACTAGTAAGCCAATTTAGTGATAAACAGACAGTCTGGAGACTGGAGACTGTCAAAAGTTAAAAAAATTTTGTTACTGCTTTTTGCATTTTGTCAATTAAATTTAGGTATCATCAACTTTTTTTTACCTTTTTACTAATTACAATTTGCCAGCTGTTCTCGAATCCTAATCCTGCATGTCAAGTTAACAAAAGCGGACCACCATCACCAGTCAAATGTAAGTAAAATTTAGTCATTTTAGTTTTACATTATATCTCTTACTTCAGCTCTGAAAAACGATATGTTGTTCACAATTTGACACGTCGTAGGTACAGTTTACTGTATTTTTCATAGCTGAATTTGTTAGTAAATTAGTATTAGGACAACTTTACTTTAATCTTTAATATAATAGTTATCTAAACTCTATTACCTTATTTGTAAATTGATTATTTATGTTTATGTGATGCAATTTTATAGGTAAGCAGAATAAGCAGATGGTTTTGCCTAAGAACATTCATCAATCTTTATCCATAATCATTTACATCGACAATCCGATCTCTTAATTTCTGACTCTAAGGATAATACTAAAGATTTTTTGATGGTACATATAGGCACTCGAAGAATAATTAGTTTTTAATTGTACAAATTATCAAAATCTGGTGGTGAAGATGTTGTTTATTCTGGGGGTTGTCAGCTCAATCTCGAGCATCGCCTGTCTGTTCATCCTCATTTTTTGCCTTTGCCTTCGTCAGCTATTGAAAAAGGTACTTTAAAGTCTGGCCATTTTATTCAGCTCTGAGAAACCTTATTTTGTCTCAATTGTACGTGTATTTACTTGTAAAGTTGAGGCTGTGATGTAGCTTATACTTACATGATTAGTTGGGTTTCTCAAAAGCTGATTAAAGAACTAAATTTATTTTTACTTTTCTTAAATGACTAATTAAATTGACCCCATATTTTTTTAGAGACTGAAGAGAGCGAGAGTGGTGGAGAAGGGTGTGGACGAGCGGATCTCAATCGGTTTCTTTCACCCATATTGCAATGCTGGTGGTGGTGGAGAAAGAGTTTTATGGACTGCCATCAAAGCACTCTCAACTAGGTATTTTTAATATTCAGCTCTGAAAATCCCAGATTGACCTCATTATTCACGAAATCAGCCCAAATTGGGCTTTCAGAGCTAATTAGAAATAATCTATAAAATTGAATTTGAACCTAAGTCTTAAATAATATTTTTTTGTATTTAGAAAGGAAAATATCCGATTTGTAGTTTATACTGGAGACACTGATGTTTCACCCCAACAAATCCTGGAGAATGTTAAGTCAAGGTTTAATATTTCGCTGGACATGACCAACAAAGGCTCCACAATCGATTTCATTTATCTACACCGAAGGAGATGGGTCGAGGCTGACAAATATCCACATTTTACACTCCTTGGTCAGAGTATTGGATCCATTGTCCTTGGACTTGAAGCTATTTTTAAGTTTGTACCAGGTAACTGACCATTTACTACATACAACTTCCAATATATCAAAAATTAAGTACCTACATAACAATGATCCTACATCACTTAAATAATGGACAAAATTCGATTTTTTAAAGTTGACTTAAATGATCGAATAGACCATAATACTGAGTATTATAACTACAACATAACTAACCCTGCCTATTTTTCCTATTTAAATGTATTTTTTTTTTGTTATTTTTGTAGATATATATGTGGACACGATGGGCTATGCATTTACCTTACCTCTGTTCAAGTATCTGGGTGGCTGTAAGATAGGTTGTTATGTTCACTACCCAACAATTAGCAGAGACATGTTGAAAAAGGTCTCGTCCAGGGTCGAATCATATAACAACCAGGGTTTTGTGGCCCAAAGCTCAATACTCTCCACCTTTAAGTTAATATATTACAAAATGTTTGCCTATCTTTATGGATGGGCTGGAAACTCATCTGACATCGTCATGGTCAATTCCTCATGGACAGAAGATCACATCAACTCAATCTGGGATATCCCATCGAGAACCTTCAAAGTCTTTCCACCAGTCATTGTTGATGATTTTAAGCAAATTCCACTCAAATCATTGGAGGAGGAAGAAAGCCATGGGTCGGATGGTGAAATCCGGATTTTATCAATCGCTCAGTTTCGCCCAGAAAAGGACTACCCACTACAGTTAAGATCTTTGTTTCAACTTCGACAGATTGCAAGGGAGAAAGAATGGGACAGAGTCAGGTTGATTTTAGTAGGAAGTTGTCGAAATCCAGATGATGAGGAGAGAGTTAAAGATCTGCAAGATCTAGCAAAGCATTTAAGTTTAGAAAATCAAGTCGATTTTAAAGTCAATTTAAACTTTGATGATCTCAAGAAGGAAATGCAAAAAGCTTCCATTGGCATTCACACTAGTAAGTGTAAATATAATTAGATAACTTTCTTTATGCCTTCTTTACTACTTTTTTTCTGTATATTTTAGTGTTTAATGAGCATTTTGGGATTGGCATTGTCGAGAGTTTGGCAGGTATGCAATTAAAATTAAAGCTAAAAATATAAACATTGATTAATTGGACATAATTTATAATCATGATCTCTTTTCTTTTATTTTGTGGAAACAGCTGGAATGATCATGGTGGCGAATCGGTCAGGTGGTCCCCAGCTGGACATTATCATGGAGGGAGAAGGTGATGGTGGTGGGAATGGTTTTCTTGCGTCTGACGAGGCTGAGTACTCTGAAACAATCCTCCAGATCATGAGGATGACAGCTGGTTCGAGGCAGGGTCTACGTAGGCAAGCAAGAGCCTCAGCCCAACGATTCTCAGAGAAAAACTTTGAGAAGGGATTCCTCGAAGCTTTCGCCGCACTTTTGCCAAACACCACCTAAAAACTTTAATTTATATTTATACCATCATCAGATCAGTGATAGTCGAGAGTCTGTTTAATTGTTGTAAAAAAATGTCTGCTCATATCATCTATTTATCACATACATATATATAATGATAAAACCTACTAATTACTAATCCTAATTACCTAAAAGAATAAATTCATCAAGAACAAGAATAAAGGTCAATAATTTTAAACAAAATGCAGTTTATTTCAATTTTAAAACATACATATTACATAACATACATTTGCATTTATATAAGGTAGCTAATCTATTCATTTAATCAACTTTACATATTACTTCGCATTTCGCATACACATTGTATAAAATCTTCTTTTAAAAAGTAGGTCAAAAATTGGTTTTTCAGAGCTAAAAAAGCAAAAAAAAAAAGAATTTTTGTTGTGGGGTTTTGTTAGAATGTTGATTCTATTGACTGGCTCGAATGTGTCGATTTTTTAAAATTTTATACAAAAAAATGTTTTATTTTTTTTAATTAATTTTTATTTTAGTATAAAACTTTAATTGTTTTTAAAGTACCTAAGTACCTAATTACTAATTTGACCTTTAATTCTAAAAGGTCATAAAATTTTAAAGTGAACCATCACAATCATTTGTCAATTTGAATTAGCCTGCCTTGGAATTGGAAACACCAAAAAGGTAAGTATTTACTGTAAAGTGTAAATGTAAATACCTAACCTACCTACTTATTTACCTAATTTTGGAAATATTTTTTTTACTAGACTCGGAACCTGTTACTGGGATGGACGAGAGAAGGGACCAAGCCGGGACTACAACTGTCGAGGAGAACAATAAAAAGAAGCCCATTGAGTTTCCCGTTGACATCGAAGGCATACGATCCCTCAAAGTCGCCAAAATTTTCCGAGATAACACTGACAGGTAGGTTATTATACAGTTAACATTTTTATTAACAAAAAATCAGATCTTGTTGCTGAAGATCTTTACTTTCGATTTTAGGATCAACCATCTGGATTACTCGACCGATGGTGAACTCTTGATCACGTCCAGTGACGATGACCAAATTATCATTTACGACTGCAACAATGGAGTGTTAGTCCTTATAAAATCATTTTTTTTAAATTTATCAGTATAATCGGTTGGATTTTACCAAATAGGACCACTTTAGGACTTAGGATTAGAAATTTTTTGAAAAAAAATCGAAAAAAATTTTTTCAGCGAAATGGGCCGAGGAGGTCAAAGGTATTTGTGGCGGTCCACCTTTTTGCCACAAACCTAACCTAACCTAACATGTAACCTAAAGCAAACATAACTCCCTCCTTAATGAGGTCCTAAAAAGGGTGCTTGTGGTCAATTTCTGACCCCTTTAGAATGTATTTCGACAAAAAAATTTTTCGATTTTTTCAAAAAAATTTCTAATCCTATGTCCTAAAGTGGTCCTATTTGGTAAAATCCTACCGTATAATCACATAGATACATATAATATACTCGTATAATAAGTAATTCCTAATTGCAATTTGCTTATTGAAATATTTTTTTTATTTAGACAAAAAAAGGTGACTAATTCAAAAAAGTATGGAGTAGATTTGATTACCTTCACACATCAGAACACAACCTGCATACATGGATCTAATAAACTTGATGGTTCGAAACAATCGATATAATATTTTCTAACATCAAATTATTTTTATTTTCTTTCATTTTAGATACAATCCGATACCTATCTCTCCATGATAATAAATACGTAAGATATTTCCCTGGTCATACCAAAAAGTAAGCTACTTTAAATACAATTAACTCAATAACTTATATATTTTAAAATAAAGTAATTGTAATGCTTAATTACGTATTTTAATTTATCAATTTTAGAGTGACTACAATTTGTTTATCACCATTTGATGATACCTTCCTATCAGGTTCAAATCCCAAACCTTATTATTTATTCTATGGTTTTAATTTAATTAATTTCTGGTGTGGCGTGGTGTGGTGTGATTAGGGTCAATGGACAAAACTTTAAGAATGTGGGATTTAAGGTCTCCCAACTGTCACGGTAAAAATAAATTTAAATTTTTTCTGTTATATAAATCTATTATTTTGTATCTTGAAAGGATTTATGCAATTACCTGGCACTCCTGTCACTTCCTTTGACCCAGAAGGGTAATTAAATTATAATAATTTGAAACTTATGAAATATAGTGAAATGTAGGTACCTATGTATATTTTTTATTTTTATTTTATCTGTAGACTGATATTTGCTGCTGGAGTAAATAATGAAATGGTCAAGTTATACGATCTTAGGTCCTATGACAAGGTTAAAAATGACTAATAATTCTAACTAATAAATATAATAATAGATATTATTCTATTAAATTAACAATATATTATAAATTGGTATTTTAGGGACCATTTTCTAACTTTAAATTCTTACAAAGTGAGCATGAATGGAATTCACGTGAGTTTACAACCAAGCTAAAATTATAATATAATTTTAATCTTAATAAATACGAAATTTTTGTTGATTTTTTTGTTGATGTAGTGAAATTCAGTCCTGATGGGAAGACAATTCTTCTCTGTACAAGTTCAAATCTTAGGATTATAGATTCTTACAATGGAAAACCCTTATTCACCCTGGATGTAAGTTAATTTATCATTAAAGACTAAGCTTACTTACACCTATATATTAGTCTTTTTCACATATGTTATCAAATGGTCTTTTTTTACTTCCACAGATGAGGACGAGATCCCTTTAAGTACTCCACGTAGAGACTTGATACTTTTTTTTTATTTTATCCGTAGACACATTTTAAAACCATTTATGGAAAAAAAACTATTTATAAATACTCAGGAACAATGTAGAAAAAGTAAAAAAGATTTTGCTCATATTTTATGCGAAACAAGCGAAGCGAGCCCTTACTATTCAACTTTGCTTGCACTTTGTCCGTCTGTATGTCTGTCCGTTTGTCCAGAGGATAATTTGAGAACTACTGGACCGATCCTAACCAAACTTGGAATGAAGGACCCCCATAGGGTTGGGGTGTATCATTTCGACAAAAAACCCAAGTGTAGTATTCCCTTGCGGTGCTGCGGACCCTTTAAGGGTCCGCCGGAATCACAAAAATTTTTATTTGATAAAAATGTTCCTTTTGGTCTGAAATGCAAAGGTATTTGGTCCCCGGGACCGTGCGGGCCCCCGGAATCGCACGGTGCTCCCTAATACCACAGAAAATTTTATTTATACACACGCTTTGCTCGCCCAATTAATAATCAACTTCTAGTGAGTTGATTAAAGCCTAGTTTACTCTTTTTTACATTGTTCCTGAGCATTTATAAATAGTTTATTCCGCAAATAGCTTTAAAATGTGTCTACGGACATAATAAAAAAAAGTTTCAAGTCTCTACGTGGAGTACTTAAGAGATCTCGTCCTAATCAATCTGTGGAAGTAAAAAGGCCATTTTATAACATGTGGCAGAATTTAGAGTTTAGGTCCCTTTAATCTGCTATATATCAGAGTAAAATAAAATATCTTAAATATTTCATCAAAGGGATTTGCAAACACTTCGAACACTTGCCTTGAGGCTGGTTTTACTCCAGATGGGAAATTCGTTTATTCTGGTTCCACTGATGGGCAGGTCCACTTTTGGGCTGCAAATTCAGATCTCAAGGTGAACTTACCTTTTAATTTTATAATGTGTAAAATTACACAAATTGTCTACTATGGATTATGTTAATTTTTTTTCGAAAAAAATGTTTTAGATTCATTCAATCAATTCTGAGCACCCTGGTCCAATCCGTTGTATAAAATTCAATCCAAAATACTACACATTAGCATCATCATGTACTAATCTTGTAAGTTTTCCGTATTCTAATAATATTATCAATCATAAAGATTGATTATCAAAATATTATACCTACTGTACTGTACTGACTACTAACTAATGTTAATTTCGTTGTAATTGCAGGCACTTTGGCTTCCAAGTTCTGACCATTTTACAGACTAACGACCACAATCATACATTTCTGTAAGAGATGCCTACATTTTAAAATTCTTATTTATAAATAATCATTAACTGTACAAAACTAATAATTTTTGTATATTTTATACTACCAGTATCTACTTCTGTAGAGTAAATTTATAGATACTATTTGTACAATAATACCTAGGATATTGTACACTAGTTTAGTACACATTTCTTAATTAATTAACATTTTAAAAAAATAAATGAAACTATTAAGCCAAAGGCCAAATAGAGTATTTTGAGATATAGATATATTTATTTTTTATTAAGTTGATTTATACAATTTTTAGATTTAATTATGCTCAATGATACAAATTGATAATAATAATATAAATTACTAATTTAGTTTCCAGTTTCTAAATATCCAACCACAATTATCCTTATTTCCGGGGCACTGTTATATATCTAGAAGTTTTTCTGCACCTACAAAGAAATGTATCTCTGATTTCCTCTAAGGATAAGTAGGTCGTAATTTCTCTTAAGTAATACCTATTTATAAGATTAAAAATTTTAGAAATTTTTTAATGTAGTAGTTTTTGAGGTAATATAAATCATATTTAATTTTTTAAATTATATTTTACTGCAAATTAGCCAGCATGCTCTTCGTTTTGCATTTTCTTGTCGGCGTTGTTCGGCCACACTAATTTTTTGGGGTTGTGTCGAAAATGGCCCCAATGACTTATGGAATTCATTCTCTGTCCGAAAATGACCATTCTGAATCAATTTTGGCAGTTCTGAATGTATATTCTTTATTGAATTCCCAACATTTTCCGAATTATCAGCGTTTCCTGTAAGAACCATTATAATTAAGAATTAGATAAAATACAAGTTTTTAAATATACCAATTTAAATACTCACCAAGTTACCAAGTAGGGTACTAAACCTTAAAAATTTTGATATACGAGTAGGTAGAAGAATGCAGCTAAAAAGTCAAAATATCAAAATATTTTTCGAAATAAATCTTAGAATTTGATAAACTAAAAAAACTTATTTAAAAATTTGTATACCTACGTATTACTTGTGTAGTATTAGGCTAGGTATAATATTAAGTACCCTGTATAGTCCTCCAAATCTAAACATTCTGACTTTTTGAATTGCCGCTATGGCACTATATTGTATTTGTATAGTCCACCTTGCCCCAAAATCGAAAAGTCAGAATGTTTAGATTTGGACTACTTTACCCTTTAAATTAGATGTTGTTCTCTTGAAATACAAATGAGAAATGAGCAGTTTTTCCTTTGCTAAGTCCCCTAAAAGTAAAGTACGGAGTAGACAAGAACGATTTTAAGGGCCCTCAAACTCGTTTTTGTTCATAAATTTTGTATTTATCGATCCTTAAATCGTTATGTTATAAGTCAGAAAATTCGTAATTTGTCGAAACTTTCTAATCTACCCTTATATTTATACACTGTAGACTGTAGACCCTATATGTTATGGAAAAAGGGGTAGTTTTGTCGGTACTTCGCCCTTGACTTGTTCTGTCTTGTTTAAAATTGAAAAATAAGTCCCTTTCTTATCCTTAGATATTTATTACCTTTACCTTGTATTAGAAGTAGGGGTAGATTATGGATAGTTCGTAAAAAATATTTGAAATCGGTGAGTCTGTTTTCGAATAAACAGATTAAAAAGCTTTTTTGACATCATTCTATAACATATTGATTCTTTCTAAATATAATTATTTAAAAATTTAGGTTAAAATCCCAATTTGAAGATTGAAAACAGGCTTTACATTTTCAAAAACTTTTACTAATTATCAATATTCTACCTTTATATTATTTTATTGTGTAATTTTGGTAGGTTTTTCAATTTTTAATGAAATTTATTCGTATATTTCTTTAAAATATCTTAGATTTCCTATAGTATAAAGTGTTATATATTAAATATTGCATTCGATATGTATGGTTTGATATTACTACAAGGAACTCTGGTAGTATATTATATTACAGATAATATTTACATTTTTAGAAAAATTGAGCAAATAAAATAGAACTAATGTAGTACTTTTAAGGGACTATCCCTTAAAGACATAATTTCTATGATAAATTTCTTCAAGTTTTCTTCGCATCGCCTGCCATTCCTCTATAGTCTGACAATGTTCTGGATATTTCTCGGTGCCCAATTTTAGCTGGCTTCTTCTGTACTGAATAACTTCACTTGCACTTTCAATCACTTCATGAAGTTCTCCAGTTTTGACATAAAATTTCCCAGGTTCACTTTCAAATGCGGATTGAATGAGAAATGGTAATTTGTACAGGGCATGAAAATATCCTTTCCGTTTTTTACTCCAGATTCCAAGACCCTTAATATTACTCCATTCAATGGGTAGACGACCTTCACAATTCTCATCAGCACCGAAAATTAACTCCCGATTGAATTGGTTAAGATATGAATAGGTTCTTGGGTCAAAATTGGCTTTATCTGTAAAGAAATATGTAATAGAGGTTGATTAGGGATAGTTTAGAAAAACTTTGAAAGGATATCTTGGGATTATATTGGGATTTCTGGCCTTATAATATGAATATACAAAGGTCTGAAAGCCGAATAGATATAGATCCTTTGGAAAAGCCAATTTTTGACTAAATCTGTCGTTATTTTAGCCTGAGATTTTATATCATACTTACTTCTTAAGCTTGAGATAGCCAAGAAATTCTGAAACAAATTTCAGGTCGAAATTCGAAACCTTATTTTAGAAACTTTATCGAAACTATCTATCAGGAAATTAGGGGTAGATTAGAGGTATTCCGAAAATTTTTCGAAATTTGGACATACTGTTGTCTAATGAAATAAATCATTATTTTGGCCTGAAATTTTTATATCATTAATTTAAAATTGTCAAAGAATCTCTTCAGCTTTCAGGCCTTTACATGGTAAATTTCATTTCATATAAAGGTCAGAAAGTCCATTATAACCCAAAGACATCTTTTCAGCTCAATATAGCAACTGCTTCATCCGTAAAAAAGATATCTTTGGTTTTGAGGCCTTTGCACGTTAAACCTCATATAAATGCTCAGAATGTCCTTTATAACCCAAAGATATCCAACGTTTCCGAACTATCCCTAATCTACCCTCTATATGTATACAGTGGGGATTGGGGATAGTATATTTTAATTTTCTAAAAAATGACTAACCTACAAGTCCAAGAGCATTTCTCCAAAAAATATATTCTTCATTGCCAAACTCGAGTTCAGTTTTTTTGATTCTGATGGATCTCTTTTTGAATTCCCCCTTGGGTAGTAAGTCAGGCCTTCGAGGATAATGACCATTTGGAGGATTCGGATTTGGGACTTCTTTCGATTTTAATGATAATAAATTAATTTCTGTCGTGTTTCCCTTTGAATTCACAGTCACTCCAGGTGGTTTGATCTTCACTTTGATATTCAATAAGAGGTAGTAGAGGAATCCAGCAATTACTAAAGTACTTGTGAACCCCACTATTGATGACAGTTCTAATATCATTATGCTCTGAAAAATATCAAGAAATTGAAATAACTGAAAAAAACGCTGATTAATACTCGTAAGAGCCATTTTTTGTACATTTTTATAAGATCTTGAGCGAATAAAATTCAAAAAAATATTCATTATTTTTCTTGACCCACTAGAATAACTAACAAGCTAGAATTTTGTAAAATTCTGAGTTTTTTGATTTAAAAAAAATGTAGGTAATAGAAATGGCAGCTTTGATTCCCAGTTTTGTAATGTTATTAAATTGATTAAATGGATGTGAGATAATAATAAAAATAATTATTCAGATAATAATACCATCAAATATAAATAGACTCATAACATTATAATAATAAAACTCAAGACTCAAAATCCGCAGTAAGCCTAGGGGTAGATAAGGATGACTCAATCAATTGTTTATTTTGAACTGAAATTTTTATATCTACTGATAGATATGTATAATCTATGGATAGTCATGATATTTTTAAATAATTTTCTGGTCCAAAAACAGGGCAGTCAAAAATGTTTTCGCCAAAAAACAGTTCCTAAATATGTATTCCTATATACACATATTGAAATTTCTTTGTGGGAAAGCTTGTACTCATTATAACAGGGTGATATTACAAGAACTTCAGATGATTTTTAACAAGTAATTATGAAATCAATTGAGTATTTAACGAAGATTCCAAATCTGAAAATCGTTTGAAAAATTGGAATTTTTACAACTACACTATATACTTTGGGAATTTCAATATTAAATTTCACTGTATAAAGTATGTATACATATTATAAGAAATGTCTTACCTCAGTCTCATTTTGATCCATTTGCATTCAAAAATTGCAAAAAAAAAAATTTATGTAAAAAATATTTAAAATCAGACTTAATCCAGCAGATGTTCAATGGAAAAATTAGGGATTAATTCGACTAAATAAATATTTTTGCACAAAAATTCAAGATCAATGTCACACCACCTCAGTCTACTCGAGGACTTTTGGTCAATTTGATCATCTCAAATCGCAAAATGTAAAAAATTGCAAAGTTCATCTGCTAAACTGCTACGTACTAGTCAAGAGTTGTATTTTTTCTGCCTCAAGGTCAGCCACTTTTCTTTGAGTGCTCGAATCGCAAGTTAAGAAAAACCCAAAATTTTTATACTTTTATATACCTACATATATACATATGTATATGTGTGTGTATTATACTATAGGTATAATGTAATAATTGGCTTATTGTATTTTACAATAGTAAATTGTAAATTGTACTCTATTAATCAAGCTTGGCTGTTTTTCCTCATAAATTAATCAGGATTCATTTACAGAGACATGAACTGGCTATTCGATTATATGCGTAAATATAATAATAATATACTTATTAATGCACTAAAATATCCAGAAATGTAAAAATGATAAAAACAACCTTTTAAATGTGCATTTGATGACGAATTGTCTTTGTTTTGCCAATATTAAAAAGAGTATTTTGTCAGAAACCTTTTTAGGTACCTAAGGTAGGTATATGAAAAATATAGCTAAAAATGCTCATAAAAAATCCTTATTGATATTCTATGTTTGAGTATTTCAAGTTTTTAGGTCGACCGGAAGTTTTTTATGTTCTTTTAGTAAGTATAGATCTGGATATTTTAAGTAGGTTGAATAATTATGAAATATTATTGTTTATATTAGGTACATATATTAAATATTAAATGGGCACTCATAATGAATATTATCAAAGCTATAACATTTAATAAATGTATAATGTACAATAGCTAAATGTATAGTATTTGTAACAATATAACGTCTCATTAGACTTCAAAATTTGGATGTGAATTATTATTTTTGCAAAAATGAATTTTTTTGATCGAATTGCCCAAATGAAAGTTACAAAACTTTATACCTGGCCAGCAATCTTGGGCTTTTGTATTGCCTACTACAAGAAAATTTCAATTCGAAATTATGTACATATAAGCGAAGCAGATATTTTTAATTTTTAAAGTTTGAAGTTTAGCTCTGGATTGAAAGTTTCCGTAGATTATTTAAAAATCACTTTGTATACTTTACATTATAACCATTGTCATTTGACCATATCCTGGATAATTCAAGGATAATTAGCTGCTTTATAAATCCAAATAATTGAAAATTATACATTTAACCCTAATACGAGAATACATATATATGTACGAGTATATACATATTCTGTATTATCATTTGCAATCATTAGAACTGAAATAAGTTTGAAACTGCTTGTACGTATCCTTATTGGCTAAATAGCAAATTTTTTTATTGACATCGCATCTGTTGATTTATTCAACAGATATAATATACCTATACCTATAGTACGTACATAATCTAGGGTTTAATTAACTACTTTTTAGGCAATTATTAAGTTTACGAGCAAAGCGCTTTATTTTTAAATTTTTCCCTATTTGATTAACATGGAGAACCTTAAAAAGTCCATTATAGTTATAGTACACTAAAGAGCGGGGCTATTTCAAATTTTTTGTCAAAATGGTAAAACTGAGCCTTTATTAAGGTCCTGCAGCCTAGAGATGGCAAGGAGGTATTTTTAACATTGAAAAAATACCTTGCGGGTATTTTAAAAAATGTCCATATTTTTCAAA
>JAQIXA010003772.1:0-13067 GCA_034699045.1 Nanhermannia cf. coronata Gr-Ori-00579
AAAAATTACCCCCAGTCCACCCAAAATGGCCATTTGATAACATGTCACAGGATTTAAATGGGCGACCAGCCTTAAACAAACGGGAGAATTTTTTTTTTAGGTATTTCATAAAATTACAGTTCCTATATATAAGGCGCTGATTCCTGATAATCTTTGCGTTGATCATTATCATTTATCATCTTACAAAACTAAAATTGATTTTTTTAAAATCCCGAAAAAAGTGTTCTTAAAACTCAAAATGTAGATCAGAGTATCTATGCAAAAATTTCAGAAAAGTGTTTTTCTAATTACCTAATGTATAATGTAAAATAACAAACTCAATTTTCTGTTATTCACTTGAAAGATACGTTTGTATTTACGATTACATATTTTTGATATTTAATATTTTTTCAAATAGCTAAAATCTCATAACCAGAGCCCAGAAAGGCAGTTTTGAGGCACTTAGGTATTTTTAGTGAGCCGGATGATGCCTAATACTTTTTTTTGGGCCATTTTTCGAAAAAAAATTGCATTTTTTCAAACTTTTTGGCTATTTTTCTAAAAAAAAAAAAAGGCCTTTCATGATAGTTTTTTTTGCAAGTTTTATAGGTAGTTTCATAAATGTTGAATTTTTAGCTTAATATTTTTGGATATTGATTGATCAAAATTGGCAATAAAAAAATCAATTTTCTATGTTTTGTCCATTATATTTTTTGTGATTTTAAACAAAAGTTATCATTAGAATTTGATTTTAAACTGTCTTTTTTGCCATTTTTGACTGCCTTTTTTGCATTTTAAGTGCCTTATTTGTCCGGGCTCTGGAAATATAACATATATAAGGGTATATATGACTAAATTGGGTAGGCGAATGAAATGAATTATAATGATCATTATCATTATGTATTAGTAAATATGATCATTATCATATTTACCATAATTTTGAATATTGAAAAGATTTTTTTGAAAATTATTTAAAGATACCTAGATATGTATCATGAAAAATCTTACCTAACTAAACAAGAAAGTATGATCAATCCCAATAAAGATCCTCCTATAATCCAGGCCCATTGCTTCCACGATAATCCGCTTTTTATCAAAAAAAAAAAAATGATTAAAATTCCTAAACCAAATCACTAATACATGATACTTTATAGAGAAATTTTACTCTTTATCTTTGTTTTCCTCATTATTTTTCAAATTATTTTTCAACTCAAATTTTCCAGCTTCAATAATGACATCACTTGAATCTGAATTTAAAATCCTCAGTTCGCTCTCATTCAATTCATCCTGGACTGATTTTACCTCAATTTCTGAATTTTTTAACGGATTTGAAAAAACTAAATGATTCACAAGAAATACGCTTAAAAATATCAATATTATTATTGAGGCTGATTTTGCCATTTTAAAAACTTTCAAATTTATATTCGAGATGAGATCGAGTTCAGAATTTCTCTGAATTAAAATGCAATTTATATGCAAATTTAAGGTGTTTTTGTGTTATGTGAATAATAGATAATAATATCTAATCTACAATTGAAATTTTTTACTGATAAATTTTAGAGACACTAATACACTTTTCTCACTTTAATAAATATAAATATAATTCCAAATTCACTCTTATACACATTAAATTGAAAATATGTGTCTATTTTGTCTATGATATGATAATATCATACATATTTAAAAGCTTATTTGAACAAACAAGATAAAAGCTATAAAATAGTAAGATAAGTAAAAATGAATCATATTTTATTTTATTGTATTTCTAAAAAATTTAAACCTATACGTAAATCTATCATCATATTATACGTTTTTAGTGTTTTTCAAGTGGGTAAATAGTAAATACTCGAGAGTATAGGTAATGAATAAAATATGTAATTTATTTCAAGTATACTTACCTACCTATACATATCTATTAGTTTTTAATAGTTATATATATATATATCTAATACATAGTTATATTTAATAAAAAATTATGGTTCAGTTCATACACATTCAAATTCATATAATATAATATATATTGATAAGGTAGAAATTGTAGAAAATGTTTTATTAAAGACTTCAAAAATTTATTCAGATTCAGATCAAAATACAGATTAGATTATACAAAGTAGATTATACTTATTATGGAAATCTTATTTTTAAAGTAAACTAGTAATTAAGGCCCAAAATTCTTTTGGGCTGTTAATTTGACCTTAAAAAAGGTCAAAAAGTATAAAAATAACAAAAAAACACAAAAAAGTGCAAAAATAATTCGATTCCAGCAGCAGGATTCGAACCCGCGTCTCCCCGCGTCAACAGAAACAACGACGTAGTTAAGGCAGCGCCTAAACCATTGCCCCAATCAGCAGGCGAAGTGAGAAGTAGGATAAGAAAAGAAACTATTAGTAGCTTAGAAATAGAAAAGGGAAAGGGAAAAAGATAGGGTTTTCTGTGTTAAAGAATTTTGTGTAGAATCGTAGGGCGCTCTGAACGATATTATTTTATTTTTTGAATTTTATTATAAAGGGATTTTTTCAACTTTCAACCAAAAAAAACATCACAAATTGTAACTCTATTCTGTAATACGAGACAAACCTAAAAAGAATATTTTGATGCTTAATATTATCTGTAGATACATAATATTGGTTTTTATCTTTATTAGTTTTAGTATACCTATAGGTAAAAATGAAAATTATAATGAAAAAATGTAAAAAAATTAAAATCTTTTCAAGTGCCCTTTTTGTCAATTTTGACTTTGAACTTTGACTGCCTTTTGTGCGAGCAAAGCATTGAAAATGTTATTTTGTCAAATAAATTTTTTTGCGGTTCCAGCCGTCACCGTGCGGTTCCGGGGGGCCGCACGGACCCGGGGACCATATATCTTTGCATTTCAAACCATAAAAATTTTGCGGTTCTGGTGGACCCTTAAAGGGCCCGCAGCACTTCCGCAAATGCTAAAAGAGTCCTCAAGAGCCACCTGGGTTTTTTTTTGTCGAAATGGCACAGGGGTGATTAAGATCGGTCCAGTAGTTCTCGAGTTATACTCTGGACAAACATGTAGACAGACAGACGGACAAAGTGCAAGCAATGTTGAATAGTAAGTGCTCGCTTCGCTCGCACAATTATAGTGTACATTATATACATATCTGGTATAATATCTGATCTAATATTTTTGTATTTTTATTTTTTGAAAAGGTCGTGTTCATAATTAAATAGAAAAATGAAAATCTGTTCAATTTGTACGAAAGAGGTTGACAAAAAGCATTTTAATAATAAACATTTGGCAAATCACACGAGTGGAGGTGTTGCGAAATTATTTTGTGATCTTTGTCAAGTATTATCTAACTAATGGGACGATATTAGAAAAACGCAAAAGGACTGAATTACATTTGGAAAAAGGGACAGGTCAGTACCATATAAGGGATAGACTAGACTCTATAGGGATAGTTTGGAAATTTTTTAAGGATATCCTTGAGTTATAATGGGCTTTCTGCCCTTTATGTCTCGCATGAAATAATTTACATAAATACGATATTTCAGAACAATCCCTAATCTACCCTTAATAATAACTTATCAATACTATACAATAAAATAACTCTCATAATATAAGGCACTCCATTTTATAAGTTTAAAATTTTACAAAAATTCTTTTTTTTCAGATGAGAGAGAAGGTGAATTTATTCTCCCCAATAATTTTTATGCCATTTTATTAGATTAATAAATTTTAACAAAATTAAAAAATCTTATGAAATCATTCGAACTTTGATCTGTGTAAAAGTTGTCACTGTTCCTTAGATAAATAAACCTAAAAGGATTTTATCAGCCTGATTTCTCCTGAGGCGTTATTGTGCGAGCGAAGCAAGCACTTGACACTTACTATTCTATTCAACTTTGCTTGCATTTAGCACTTTGTCCGTCCGTCTGTCTGTACAGAGGGTAACTCGAGAAATACTGGACCGATTTTAACAAAACTTGACATGAAGGACCCCCATATGGTCTCGGTGTGCCCTTTCGACAAAAAACCCAGGTGGTCCCACCCATTGCGGTGCTGCGGACCCTTTAAGGGTCCACCGGAACCGCAAAATTTTTATTTGATTTAAAAATGTTCCCCATGGCTTGAAATGCAAAGATATATGGTCCTTGGGACTCTGTAGCCCCTTGGAACCGCACGGTGGCCCCCCGAACGGCAAAATATTTATATAATAAAAATAACAATTTATAGCTTTGCTCGTACAATTAATAATCAACTTCTAGTGAGTTGATTAAAGCCTAGTTATTTTGACATAAAATTTATTTGAGATAATTATATGAGGTAAAAATTCAGGGTGTTCAAGTTCAAATCTCGAAAGGCTTCAATAAAAACTATCCCGAACCGAATATACCTAATACATATACCCCTAATATAATAAAAATTTCTCAAATATTCCCAATATTACCTATATGCAATCTAAGGCAACTATAGGTATGTATTTCACATTTTTTAGATTTTATACATTTTTTAAAAAAATTTCAAAGTAAACAAATAACTTACTAACCCATATAATTTACCTATCCTTACCATATTGCTGTAAACTGTAAATGCACGAATCAATCTTTTGAAAAATATATTTTCTTTAAATGTCAATAAAATATAAAAACCATAAAATTTTAATGGTAAAAACCAATTTTATTAGTTGAATTAAATTAAACCAAAATCATATTATGATATAGGTATATACGAAACTTGTTCGTAAATTGCCAATATATAGTTGTTTGCCTTTTTCCAAACTATTATGTGGTTTAAAGTTTTGTAAATAAAATTACAGTTCATTTTAAATGTAATTAATTACCTACTAAATATATCAGTACAGTATAGCTGTAGCTAATCATTTTTTTATGTAACTAATTTTTTTCATATTTCTTTTTTCTTTTATTTATAGATACATACTTCCTGCCTTTTATGCTATTCAATCTAAGATTCAATTTGCTCAAATTTTAATTTGATCAGCTGGCTGATCTGGGCAGTCAAAATGGAAATTGACTCGAAAATTTTCTCTCATGGTAAGTTATATTTACACCTTTATTAAAATAGGTACCTAAAGCTAATTAAATCAAGAAAAAAGGTCAGTAATGTTAGATAAATTAAAATTTGGCAAGTTCCTTTAAAAAAGTAGTATGTATAAAGTAGGTTTTTTATATCTGCAATTGCAATCTTAAAGACAAAGACAGTCAAATGTTGGTCATGTATCGTAAGAATAACATGGTGTTAAATTTTATGAGCTTTCTGGCCTTTATATGAGATTTAACATGTAAAGGCCAGAGAGAGAGAGAGAGAGAGAGAGAGAGAGAGCCAATAGGATCCTTCATTAGAATTTTTTAATATTCCAATTAATAATAGATGATTTTTGTTTATAATGGCAATTTTTATATAAATATATTTTATACGATTGTACGACGACTGATCCAAAAACCATGGTCCAACGACAACTGATCCAGCGACAACTGGTCCAATGACAACGACAAATGATCCAAAATAGATATAAAATCTGACCATTTTTTAAAGTTTTGTCTAAAGTTATACTTAAAGATTTCATGACAAATTAATTTTAAGTACTTTAGACAAAAACTGTTTAAAATGGTCAGATTCTATATCATTTATATTTTGGATCAGTTGTCGTTGTCATTCGACCAGTTGTCGTTGGACCAGTTGGTTTTAGGATCAGTTGTCGCAGTTCCTTTTATACATTGTTTTGTCTTTGTATTACAGATATAATTATCGAAGAAAAATTCATCCCAGATGATGATGACCTCTACCAAAATGACACCTTGACCCAGATCGACCATCAAAATGAGGACCAAAACAACCCTGCTCAAGATTTCACCCAGACCCATATAGATCATCAAAATGAAGACCAAAACTCAACTCAAGATTTTGCGAAATCTCAATTAAAATTACAAAATGATAATTTTTTCAAATGTCAATGTCATAGAAGATATCATACATACTCCAAGTTCAAAGGTCATATCAAAATTTGCCCAATAATAAACCGTGGTTTGATCGTCTGTCGGATTTCCAATTGTCACGAAACCTTTAAAAATAAAGCAGATTATGAGGCACACAAAAGCATGGGGTCATGTTCTAGGTCAAAGAATAATAAGTTAAAATTAAATGGAGTTTTTGTATGTGATGTCGAGGGTTGCCCATCAAAATTTGATTCAGTAGAAAAACTCTCAAGGCATAAAAATTTTACCCATATACCGAGAAAATTTGCTTGTCTCTACTGTGACCTCACTTTTAAAAGAAGATGTCATAAAACCCAACATGAACTTAGGGTTCATTGCAAAAAAGCAAAAATTAGGAAAAATAAGGTTAACAAATTGAAAATATCACAAAAAAAGGTCAAAATCAAGTCAAAGTTTGAAAAAATTGACAAAAATGATACTTTTAGTGGAGGTCGAATTACAAGAAGTCAAAATAAAAATACAAATTTTGCAAGTTTTTTTGACTCTGAAATCCCAAAACCTACTGGAAATCAACCAGAATCTGATGGTGATACTTCGACAACTGCTTCATTTGATGAAGAAGGTGCAAATGAAGATATTTTAACAAATTCATTTGATGAAGATGCTTCATCAGACGAAGATAATCAAGACTTAAATGTGTCAAAGCCTTCTAAAGTTGTCAAATTAATGGGGATTGAAGCTGAGGAATCTGACGAGTTTTTGTGTTCAATCTGTTATGAAAATTTTACATGTAAAATTGAGGCACAAAATCATGAGAAAAAATGTCGAAATGTGAAAAAGGTCAAAGTTGAAGATTTCAAGGTTACATGTGAATATGAGGATTGTGACATGGAATTCTTGGATATTGGGAAGTATAATGCTCACATTGATAAGGTCCATTTGGAGATTCAATATGAGATGGAGCATCGTCCAAGTAGAGGTCCAGATCGAATAAATAAGCGGAAGAGTGTCAAAGAACGTCAGAGGGAGAAAGAGCGAAGGTTGTGTTTTCTTTGTAGCAAATATTTTAAGTTGAAAAAGGACCTTGAGGAACATACAAACCTTCCCCATAAGATCAACTGTACAAAATGCTCCAGGATTTTTGTAGAACCAGCTCATCTTGAGAGGCATATCAAATCTGTTCATTTAGTAGAGCTGAAAAAGTTTCAATGTCCAAAATGTCCAACGAAATTTATGTCTGAATACCACCTCAAACAACACGATCGTAAGATTTTATTTTTGTGCGAGCGAAGCGAGCACTATTCAACTTTGCTTGCACTTTGTCCGTCTGTTTGTCCAGAGGATAACTCGAGAACTACTGGACCGATCTGACCAAATTTGGCATGAAGGACCCCCATAGGGTCTCGGTGTCCTATTTCGACAAAAAATATATAATTGTGCGAGCGAAGCGAAGCGAGCATTTACATTTAACTTTGCTTGCAGTTTGTCCGTCTGTTTGTCTGTCTGTCAGTATGTTTGTCCAGAGGATAAATCGAGAACTACTGGACCGATATTAACCAAACTTGGCATGAAGGACCCCCATAGGGTCTAGTTGTGTATGCTCGAAAATTTCAGATTGCCCCACCCCTTGGGGTTGAGGGGACCATTTAAGGGTTCCCCATGTTAATTAAATGGGAAAAATTGAAAATGAGGTTTAAGTGGCTTTAGAGGTAATCGATGATGGAGATTCAGAATTTGACATTCATTTAATCAGAAAATTGACCTTTTCCCCAAAAAAATGGGGCATCTTGAGTGGTCTTCATCGCTTTGCTCGCACAATTAATAATAAACTTCTAGTGAGTTGGTTAAGGCCTTAGCAGTATTCTACATTTACTGGGATATAATTAACGCTTCTATATATTATTATGTAATTTCAGATGTAGTCCATCGAAGGAAAACGAAAATATGTCCAATTTGTTCAAAGGAGATCTGCACATCCAAATTTAAGAAGCATTTGGAGCGTCATAAAATCGGTGGTGTTCGGAATCGGAAGCCATTTTGCGAACTTTGTCAAGTTTATCTGGCTGATAGGGCTGGATTTGAAAGGCATTTAAAAACTGATTTACATTTGGAGAAAGGGACAGGTTAGTAGAGGTAGACTAGGGATATTTGGGAATTTTTTAGTTTTTTAATTTGGAGTATTTGGACTTTAAATTTAAGATATAGATATAGCATATTTTATGTTTTCGCCTGTTTTTATTTTGATCTTTTAAATAAAATTTCAGATGAGAGAACAGAAGGAGAATTTATTCTACCAAACGATTTCAACCCTCTTGACACTTTTATTATTGCACAAAATAAAGCAAATATACCAAAATCAGATGAAGGTAATTATAAATGAGAAATTAGGCTTGTTCTTAATGGACTAGTAAATATAATTCACTAATAATCGCAGTTAATAAACGTTTATAAATTATTATTTTTTAGGGATTTTCGATCCAGCTGCAAAAAGTACTAAAAAGTCAAAAAAGTCCAATTGTCACGATTGTGGTTTGAAATTTAGGAATTTTTATTACCGAGAAGCTCACCGTGAGAAATACCATGGATATAAAAGACCGGAATTCTATTGCTCAATTTGTGATGTGCATTTCTGCAGACAATTTGTTCTCAATAATCATATTAAAAAATCTATAAGCCATAAAATGAAGGAAAAAAAGCAGCATCAATAGTATAATAACAGTACATAGTAATAAGTATTAAAATAGGATTTTTGTTATTTTATCATCGGTATACGGGTACCTTAAAAAGTTTTTAAAATTTGTTACTAAACTTAATATTGTTCTTTAATCAAGTTCCTTTTCAATTATTAAATGTATAATATACATATTATTGAGTTTTCTGGCCTATACATGTTAAACCTCATATAAAGGCCAGAAAGCCCATTAGATATCCCATGCTTGCTCCATGATGTATTTAAGCATTTTTTATAATGTTTTTTTTTAAATAATAATGTATTATACAACATATAATATCAATTTAATATTTATTTTTGAAACCTCAAGAAACTCAATAAAATATACCTTATATAGATTTTTTTTTTCAATTTGTAAATTTGTATGCCTTGTTAGCCCGCACCCATTGAAAATGGGAAAAAAGGGCTATAGCGTTTGCCATGTCCGCCCGTCTGTCTGTCTGTCTGTCTGTCCGTTCGCGCGTTTGCGGCCGAACCGCGAATCGGATCTAGGCCAAAATTGGAACACATATAGGGCGGGAAAACCCCGAATTTTGATAAGACTTTGGAGTTACTACCTCACCTGGAAGGCGGGAAAATTTGAAATAGGTGCCTCAATACTGCCTTTCCGGGCTCTGCTAATAACTAATAATACGTGCGTCTGTCTGTAGCCTAGATGGTAGCCTAGTGGTAGTGGTGACAGGACTCAAGCTAAACACAAAGATCAAAGAACTCTTAGCAAGCGTAAAACTGCTAGGTAGTACTTCTAGGTTTGGTGTCGCGAGTTCGAATCCCTCACTTGATATTTAAAAGAGAGATTTACAGGTTCTGAAATTCCGGATTTTGTTCACTTTTATCAGTTCTCTACTCTCTACCTTGTGGAACAAGTTATAAGTGGATTGAGGATTGATTATATAAGTACCCCATAATTGTTATCCATTTAACAAAAGAGACTGGCAAATCAAGCAAGAATTTATCTTCTTATGCAGGAACGTTGATAAATAATATACTAATAATATAATGACATACATTAAGTACCTACATTAACATGTGTGCCTATACTACAGATATTTAATAATATTTTTTTTTTGATCTTGAATCTTGATTGATCTAGAGAACCTAGAAATCTAGAGCTAAAAATGAACTTTGAGCTTTCAGAAATTCCTCAAAGTCTTATCTTATCCCATTTTTGGGACAATTTTTTAATAAATCTTACAAAATTCTTCCCTACTAAAACAGATTTGAAAAATCAAGCCATAAATTTTTTTTATAAAAAAAAAGTAAAAAGAAATAATAAGATTTTGACAAATTATATGTATTATATTATGACAAATTTTTAAAAGTAAATAATTAAACAATTAAATTATATACAGACCTTTGACCTCATCACCTGACACCCGCTGACTCTTAGCTGATTTTGTGATCAAGATTTGTAGTGGTAAGATAACTTTAATATATTTAATTTAATTACAATATACCTAACTAGATATTTATATTTTATACATATTATTAGTAAACTAGATAATTTATTTTAGGTTAGATTCAGTTCTTAAAACCTGAATTTTGTTCTCAAATTTCTCAAGTAAATAGGTATATAATAAATAGGTAAATAAGTATATAATGAACATTTGAATTTAAGGCCATTATTGAGCTTTCCACAGCTGAATTCAATTCATTAATTTAGTCAAATTACTACTCTCATATCCATATTCATATCCATTGTTAATTTTTTATAATTTAATTTTATAATAATTGATTCTAATTCTAGATACAACACAATCCATTGTATACAAACTGGACCGAATTGCAAATTGACAGGGATGATAATGTATTCTGTACCCTTAGATCATCTGGATGCTGACCCTGTTGACAGTTTGAAAATCTTAAATATGTATTTGAGGAGATAATTTCTATAAAACTGTAAAAATGGACATTGATACGAAAAGTTTCTCACAGGGTAAGTTCATTTAAAAATTTATTTTAGTTAAAAGCTTATTTAACACTGATAATGTCCCCTGACAAGGTTTTTCATAACTATAATTAACCGAGATAATTTTTTTTTGCTAGAAATCTTTATTAGTCTTAAATATTTCGGTTTATTTCAATTTTTTCAGATTTTTAAGCCTCTTTAAATTATAAAACACATGAACTATAGAATCTTTAAATGAATGTTCATTCTGGGTCGGTCGCGGTCAAAATCCTAGCTGCCAAAATCCAAACATAACAAAATACTACCTCCAAAATCCCATCTGACCGAAATCCTACCTAAACTAAAACCCCATCTAAAAATTCCATTTAAAAATATGAGTACTCGTATACCCATCTGGCTCTTTAAAACCTCGAAAATTTTGACTAAATACTAAATCTGACCAATTTTGGTCAGATTCAAAATATATTTAAAATATTCAAAAAATTTTTCAAATCAAAACATTTTAGACTTAACTTAAATGGGTATACTCATATGAAAATATACTGTAAAAATATGAAAATATACTCGTATGAATACATATATATATTGAGAATTAATTGAGATTAGATTTAGATGGGATTTTAGTTTAGGTAGGATTTCGGCCAGATGGGATTTAGGAGGTAGGATTTTGGTATGTTAGGATTTTTAACCTGGAGCCGTTCATTCTCGTTTAATGGACAATTTTTATATATTTTTCATATTTTCTCCTTTGTATTACAGACATAATTATTGAAGAAAAATTCATCCCAGATGATGATGACCTCTACACCTTGACCCAGTCCCAGATTGACCATCAAAATGAGGACCAAAACCCTGCTCAAGATTTATCAAAATCCCAATCAAAATTACAAAATGATAATTTTTTCAAATGTCAATGTCACAGAAGATATCATACTTATGGAAAGTTCGAAAATCATGTCAAAATTTGTCCAATTGTAAACCGTGGTTTAATCGTCTGTCGAATCTCCAAGTGTCACGAAATCTTTAAAAATAAAGAGGATTATGAGGCACATAAACGCATGGGGACATGTTCCAGGTCAAAGAATAATAAGTCGAAATTATACGGAGTTTTTGAATGTGACGTCGAGGGTTGTTCAGCAAAATTTGATTCAGTAAAAAAACTGTCAGGACATAAAAAAGCTGTCCATATCCCGAGAAAATTTGCTTGTCTCTTCTGTGACCTCACTTTTAAGAAAAAAACTAGTAAATCAAGACACGAAGAGAGGCTTCACTTGATAAGATCAAAAACTAGGAAAAATAAGGTCAACAAATTGAAAATAGCACAAAAAAAGGTCAAAATCAAGTCAGAGTTTGAAAAAATTGACAAAAATGATACTTTTAGTGGAAGTCGAATTACCCGAAGTCAAACAAAAAAGACAAATTTTGCAAGTTTTTTTGACTTGGAGGTCCCAAAATCTACTGGAAATCAACCAGAATCTGATGGTAATACTTCAACAACTGCTTCATTTGATGAAGATGCTTCATCAGACGAAGATAATCAAGGCTTAAATGTATCAAAGCATGCTAAAAGTGCCAAATCAATGGAGACTGAAGCTGAGGAATCTGATGAATTTTTGTGTTCAGTCTGTTTAGAAAATTTTACAAGTAAAATTGAGGCACAAAATCATGAGAAAAATTGTCAAAATGTCAAAAAGATCAAAATTATTAAAATCAAATGTGACTATGAGGATTGTGACATGGACTTCTCGGACATTAGCAAATATAATGCTCACATTGATAAGGTCCATTTGGAGATTCAATATGTTCAGAAAAGTTATAAGAAAAAATATCAGACTGACAAAGAACGTCAGAGGGAGAAAGAGCGAAAGGGATGTTTTCTTTGTAGCAAATTTTTTAGGTTAAAAAAAGACCTTGAGGAACATAAAAATCTCCCCCATAAGATCAACTGTACAAAATGCTCCAGGATTTTTGTAGAGCGAGCTCATCTTGACAGGCATGTCAAATATACTCATTTATCAGAGCTGAAAAAATTTCAATGTCCAAAATGTCCAACGAAATTTATGACAGAATTCCAGATTAAACAACACGACGGTAAGATTTTATTTTAATACCATTTACTAGGATTTATTATTAGTCAATTATTTATTAGTAATAAATAATTGTTACTATTACACATATTATATTATATTGTATAATTTTAGTTGCAGTCCATCGTAGGCCAACGAAAATATGTCCAATTTGTTCGAATGAGGTCGGCAAGTACAAATTTAATAAGCATTTGGAGAGTCATAAATTAAAGGGTGTTGGGAGACCATTTTGCAAAATTTGTCAAGTTTACCTGTATGATAAGGCTGGATTTGAGAGGCATTTAAGAACTGAATTGCATTTGGAGAAAAAGACAGGTTAGTATATATAGTAAAGTAGGCGTCCTAATTAATCGACCTGCTAAAAAAAGGAATTTTCCTGATAATTAAAGGAATCTTCCAGATAATTCTCTCCAGATAAATAAATGAAATATCCAGA
>JAQIXA010003773.1:0-13066 GCA_034699045.1 Nanhermannia cf. coronata Gr-Ori-00579
AGATACTACCTAGCTATCGTAGCTCCATCAAGAAATTGAAATCATTACCTGGCGCTTTTAACCACATCCCCTTAAATCTCAAAAAGATTTCGTTATCTTCTTTCTTACCCATTGAAAAATCAAAAAACATTTTTTCAAGCGAATAATCAAAATAATTGAACGATTTTAAGATTTCTTAAAAATTCTAATGCAAAATTACGTTTATTTTATTCAAATCTGAAACACCCTGTATACTTTTCAGAATGCCGATATGAGCCACAATCTGATGCGACTATGAAAATTAGCTGGACATTAAATGGGAAACCTATAACAGATGCTAATCGAATTAAAATGTCGCAAGATTTTGGATATCTTAGGTAAGAAAATATTTCAAATGATAAATACAGAGTATAGGGGCCAATTAGGGATAAATTTTACCAAAATTAAACTTTTGTTCAATTTTGATTTTAATTTCCTGATTTTTGTACTCTAGTATCGATATAAAATCAGTTCGAAAAGATGATGAAGGTGTGTATCGAGTCACAGCTACAAATGCAGCTGGATCATGTGCTGTAGAAGCTCCAATTCAGGTCGAAGTTCACGACTCGATCGACCAAACTCAGCTTCATCGAGGCTACGTGGAGAAGAGAAGTACGAGTCGACAGGAGATGGAAATGAATTACACGAAGCCAAGATTTGTCAAAAAACTCGTCGAAAGTGTCAACCTGGTTGAAGATCAAAGTCTACACCTGGAAGGAAGACTTGAACCATTAGGTTTTTTTTTAAATTCTAAATTTTACACATGTATAAGTATCCATTAAAATGGTTTTTCATTTTGGATTCTGTAACAACTTATCGAAAAACTGATCAATTTGATCAGTCGGTTTTTCGATCAGTTGGTTACCTTAATTTTGATGGTTTTTAACCATTTTTTTTTCAAAAGGTGATCCATCAATGCAAGTCACCTGGTATTGTAATGGTCGTGAGCTGGCCATTGGATCTCGATTTAAGACATATTTTGACTTTTCTTATGTCGCACTTGACATCTTGAGGTAATCAATTTTTAGTCATACACGATTGGTTTAAATTTTAAATTTTTATTTTGTAGTGTAAATGCATCTGATACTGGAGTCTATACAGTAAGTTCAAGCTAAAACTAATTATAATTATCTTAATTTGTAGGTATTTACATAATTATTAATTTTTTTTGAAAATTCTTAGGTTGTAGCAACCAATAAAGTGGGTTCTGATAAAACCGAAAGCGCAGTCAGGATTTCGAAAACAGCGACAATTATCCAGGATACTGGAGTCAATGAAACAGCTCTGGATAAATTTACTTACCTTGAGGATAGTGCCAAGTATGGACGAACAGAGCAAGTCGAAGAAGAAACGAGAGAGGTATGATCCAATTCAGCTCTGTAAAACCAGATTTAACCCATAATTTTACATTTTATCATGCTAGGCACCATGTTTTGTGAAACCTTTGAAAAATATTAGAACCACTGAATTGACGAATGTCCACATGGAGTGTCGTTTAAGACCTGTTGGAGATTCTACTATGAAAATTGAATGGTAAATTTGACCTCAATATTTGAGTTCCAAAATTTTCAAAATTCTTAATAATTTTAGGTTCAGAAACGGTGTCAAAATCCCAGTTGGTCATCGATACAGGTTTAGAAAAAAATTCCAACTTATAAAATGCTATATTTCAAATTTTTTAATTTTTTAGACCTGCATATGAATTTGACTATGTAGCATTGGATGTTCTGAGTGTTTATACTTCAGAGGTAATCAAAATTAAATTAGTTAATTAAATATGACATTTATTTTTGTAATTTCTAAATGTAGTCTGGTGTGTTTACTTGTAAAGCTACAAATTCTTGTGGTGAAGCAGTTACCTCGTGCCTTCTACAAGTTGTGGGTTAGAAAAAAATTTCAAAAAATTAATTTTGCTAAAACCTACACGTTCTCTGCTAATTTGAATGTTTTGTACATGTTTTTATATATAATATGTAGGACCAAATGAGTATCAACTTGAAGATCAGGAATTTCAATCAGCATCACATATCCCAATGCCAGTTGGCCAAAAGCCAAATTTCGTCTCGAGACCAGCGAATATCAAACGACCTGTTTCTGGCAATGCACATTTTGAATGTAAAATTAAATTAGATACCTATAAATGTCACATTTTGTAAAAAAAAATATTTAATTGGCATATCTAATTTATAATCTTGAAGGTAAATTGAATCCAATTGATGATGGAAATCTAAAAGTATATTGGTTTAAGGATCAAAAACCTTTATCTTCCGGATCTAGGTGAGCTTCGATTTTGAAAAATGGAATTTACAATGGAACACAACTTGGTGTAGAACACGAAGTTCTGTTCCCTTGTTAGAATTTCAAATATTTTTATGCAAAATTTCGGTTGGATTTTAGCAAAGGGGACTATTTTGAGACTTAGAAAATTTTTAAAAAAATTGAAATTTTTTTTCGTTGAAATTGGTCGAGAAGTTCCCCAGGAGGTCTGACCCTTCGGGCCAACATTTGACCTCCAAACCGTGGCAGTCCATTTCGCCACCGACCTAACCTAACCTAATCTAAAGCAAACATAACCCCCTTAATGAAGTCCTAAAATCCTTGCGGGTCACTTTAGGGTGCTAATTTGGTGTTTGTGGTCAATTTCTGACCCCTTAGAATACATTTCGAGGAAAAAAAATTTCGATTTTTTCGAAAATTTTCAAAGTACCAAAATTTTCAAAGTCCTCCTTTGAAAGGTTAGGTTTTTCCAAAATTTCATTGACTTTTTTCCAGGATTAAACCTGTTCACGATTTTGGGTAAGTACTTACTCTAATTAATCTACTTAAGTATAATTTCAGTCTTGAAAAATCCATTTTTGTCTTGATTCTAGTTACGTATCATTGGATATTTTACACTTAATTGAGCAAGATGCTGGTACCTATACCTGCGTTGCAGAGAATGCTTATGGAACAGATCAAGTCCAATGTGTCCTCGGAATTGGTAAAGAAGACACGGCTGGAGCTTCAGAACAAGTTCCAGTTTTTACAAAAGTTTTACGAGACCTGCAAATAAAAGAAGGTCAAAGGGCTCATCTTGAAGCCAGACTAATTCCAGGTTACTAAATAGTTACTCATGGTTTACAGGAATCTTAAATTTTTACAATTTTTTTGTGATTTTAGTCTCAGATGCTGATCTTGTTGTAGAATGGTATAAGGATGGAAAAAGTTTGAAAGCAGGTTAGTTTTCAACATGTTTTTGTAAAAAAAATCATCAGATAAATATATTTTTTTAATTTGTTTATAGGAAGTAGAATTAATCAGACTAATTCATTTGGACATGGTATGATATTTATTTATTTATCTTATAAAAAATTGGAAATTGATTTTTATATTTTTTAATTTAGTTTCATTAACGATTCATCAGACGTCGTTAGAACAAGATCAAGGGGTTTATGTATGTCGTGCATATAACCGAATCGGTGAAGCTATCACTTCAGCCAAGTGCATGTTCGTTTGTAAGTTTAATTAATGAACTATAAACCTTTAATTTGGTTTATTTTAAACTGGCTTATTCATATATACAGGGTATTCCAGAATATATCCGTTATGGTGAAAATGTTTAGGCTATAAAATAGTATATACAAGATCTGCTTTTTGAACAATTGAGATAAGATATCAAGTAGTTAGGAAATTTAACGGAGATTATGAATCTCAAAACCTTTTGATGCTAAGATATACACTTCAAAAGTTATAGATCATTTTGCTCCCATTGAAAAAGTCTTGAGTTCATTGACCCATAACTTTTGACCTTTGAATCTTAGAATCAAAATCTTTTCAGATTCATGATCTCCGTTAAATTTCCTATCGATTACATATAAAAATTTTAGTTCTAAAATCCGATCTGGCCTATACTATATTAAAGCTTAAATATTTTCGCCATCTTATTCTGGATCGATCTGTACATAATATCCCTAAATTAAAAATGGATTATTTGTCAATATAGCCGCAAGTTCAAGTATAGATCAATCGACTCAAAATCTGTCAAGTCTTGAAAGGATCGCACAGTTAGAGAATAGGCAACGGAAAACTGCGACGACTGAAGAGATGGTTTTAACCGCACCCCTCTTTACAACCCCCATAAGGGATACCATGAGAAAGGAACAAGAATCTGTACATTTTGAAGGACGTTTAATCGTAAGTTACTTATGCCAAAAAGTTAAGGCAGATTAGGGATAGTTCACAATCTTATATAAAATTTCAGGCTTTTGTATTTAGGATTAGTACGAAAACAAGTTTTCTCAAATTTTAAAGACGTTTCCTAACTATTCTTAATCTACTTCTACAATTATGCTTTTCTATAAAATGGTTTTTGTTATTTTATTTTAGCCTGTTGGTGATTCATCGATGAAATTAGAATGGTTTAAAGATGGCTTCCCAATCCAAGCCTCGAATCGACTCTCCACAATGAATGATTTTGGATATGTGAGCCTGGACTTGAAATGGTGTGGAAAAGCTGACTCTGGTATCTATACTTGTGTGGCGACATCTGACCTTGGAAAAGCGGTCACTTCGGCTGAACTTCGAGTTGTTTCCAAATCTGAAATGACTGAAGAAAATCGAGAATTACTCGAGAAGATGAGCTACCTGGAGGATTCGACGAGATACCAACGAAGAGTTGATGAAGAGGTGACCAAAAGGAAACCGAAATTTATTCAACCACTTCATGGTAAAAATAATTATGAAGAAAATCAAGCGGCTCATTTCGAAGGTAATCTTTTCATTTTTGCAAAAGTCTGATAATTTCAGTAACTTCAGTTTGATAACTTCAGTAACTTCAATTTATGAGATTTTTTTAATCGGTAGGTCGACTTGACTCTGGAAATGATGAGGTGACACTAAAATGGTTCCACAATAACCAAGAAATGAAGGTTGGACATCGTGTTCGACCACTTCATGATTTTGGCTTCGTTGCCATCGACCTACTAAATCTCATTGGTGAAGACTCTGGTGTTATAACCTGCGTAGCTTCAAATTCAATGGGACAGGATACATGTCAAGTTCAATTAAATGTTCAACCAAAGGGATCAATTATTAAAGAAAGTTATACAGAAGCTTTGCCAAAACTAAGATCTCTTGAAGATAAAAGACCAAGACCAAAACAGGAAGAAGTTGAAATTCCAGAAAAACCAAATTTCACAAGACCCTTAAGAAATCTAACGGTTTTGGAAGGAGCACCACTCCATTTAGAAGGATCTCTCACACCTTTAAATGACTCGAATTTAATTGTTCAATGGATGAGAAACGGTGTCATTATTCCAGAAGCTTCGAAATATAAAACAACACACTCTTTCGGATTTGTAGCCTTTGATTTGGGTAAAATAATAAATATCTTAATTAATTAACCTACTGATTCCTATCAAAATGGCCCGGTATAAAATGTCCAAAAATTTTAATTTTTTTAGCATATACTTATCCTGAGAATGGAGGTACTTATTCAGCCAGGGCTTTGAATAATTATGGAGAATGTATTTCCACGTGTAATGTAACTGTCATACCTCTGACTGACCAGCAGCAGATGGACACAGAACAGTTGAAAAAACTTCGTCAACTGGAAAAGGGTCGAACCAAAGACATCATTGAAATTGAAATTAAGCCTGAGAAACCAGTTTTTACAACAACACTTAATAATCTTACTAATTTAGTTGAGGGTGCACATGCTCATCTTGAGGTTAATATAGTTAATTATAATAATTACAAAAAATTAATAATTATTATAAATTTAGACACGAATCACACCAATCCAAGACTCAAATTTAAAGATCGAATGGTTTAAGGTACAAATTATACTGTAAAATCCTATTTACTTGATCTAATGATTTTTTTAAATTAATTTAGGATGGTGTTCCGATTAAAACTGGACATAGATTCAGAAAAACTCATGATTTTGGGTATGATTTTAGAATTTAAGTTAAAAATGCTAAATTTTAAAAATAATTTACTTAATCTATGTGTAGATATTGTGCTCTTGACATTTTATATGCCTATCCTGAAGATTCTGGAACTTATATGGCTATGGCTAAAAATTTGTAAGATTTTCAAAAAATTTTATATTGTAGATATTGTACCTAGATATTAATTATATTTTAATTGAAAGGCATGGAGAAGCTGTCAACACTTGTAACATTCAAGTTCTTGGGAAAAGTTCAATCGAAAGTCAAACTCTTCATCCAGACAGTATCATAAAAATTAAAAATTTAGAACAAACTCAAACAAAGGCTGAATTACCTGAAGAAATTCCAACAGAAAAGCCAACCCTGACAAAATTGAATGGGCAAACGAACCTGCCTGAAAGATCTCGAGCTCATTTTGAGTGTCGTCTACTTTCACCATTAAATGATTCGAGCATGAAGGTGAGAGTTTAGATATTTAAATTACTTGTTATAATTTTTATGAAAAATTATGCCAAAAGTGTCCGGGTTAAACTAATACTATTATACAGGGTCTTCCAGAATAAGATGGCGAAAATGTTAGGCTTACGATTTGTATAGACTAGGACTAGATTGGATTTTTAAATATGTAATCGATAGGAAATTTAACGGATATTGCGAATCTGAAAACCTTTTGATTTTAAGATTAACAGGTCAATGAACTAAGAATAAGACATTTTACTTGGGAGAAAAATAATATAAGGCCAAAATTGCTCCAAAAGACTTGAAATGTCAAAATTTGCGATTCTAAGGCATAATCAATGCTCGATCAATGCAATAAATCTGGACATTTCCAAGCCTTTTGGAGCAATTCTGATCTGTTCCAAATGTTTTCAATTACTCTCCCATGGTAAAAGTCTCCAGTTCATTGGCTCATAACATTTGACCTGTAGATATTAGTATCAAAAGATTTTCAGAATCACGATTTTCGTAAAATTTCTTATAGATTTCATATATCATTTATTCAAAAACCCGATCTGGCCTATTGTATATTAAAGCCTTACAATATCACCAACTTATTCTGGAGGACCCTGTACTTTTAAAAACTTTTGGAAATAAATTTAAAAAAATGTTTTCAGGTCAAATGGATGAAAGATGGAAAAGAGCTCAAACAAGGGAATCGATTCCAAACTATAAATGATTTCTCTTATATATCCCTGGATATCAAGGATGTGATAAAGGAGGATGAGGGAACTTACCAGGTGATTGCTGAGAATAGAAATGGTCGAGATTCAGCACAAATTGAGTTGAAAGTATTTGATGGAGAGAGTATAGCTCGAGGTGCCATTAAGGAAGAAAGTATGGCCAAAATCCGTGAGTTGGAAGGAAGGGTTGTTGAGAGCAAACCTGAAGAAGTGAAATCTTTGCAAAAACCAGTTTTTACTCAACCACTAAATAATATTACGATTCATGAAGGACAGCCAATTAGTTTGAATGCAATGTTAATTCCAGTATCAGATGCTGATTTGAAAGTTGAATGGTATAAATATCTTTAATTTTTGATTTTAGTCCAAAATGTTCCAATTCAAAATGTCCAAAAATTTCTGTGCGAGCGAAGCGAGCACCTACTTATTCAACTTTGCTTGCACTTTGTCCGTCTGTATGTCTGTCTGTTCGCGGCATAACTCGAAAACTACTCGACCGATTTTAACCAATTTGGTATGAAGGACCCTTATAGGCATAGGGTCTAGTTGTGCATGCTCGTAAAAAAATTCAGATTATCCCACCCCTTGGGTCAGGGGACCCTTTAAGGGTTCTCCATGTTAATCAAATGGGAAAAATCAAAAATGAGGTTTAACTGGCAATCGATGACAGAGATTCAGAATTTGACATTTATTTTATCAGAAAATTGACCTCAAAATGTTGGGTAATTTGAGATGTTTTCAACGCTTTATAATCGCAAAATTTATAATCAACTTCTAGTGATTAAAGCCTAGTATAGTAATCTATTTAGAGATCATTACCTTTTATGGACATTTTGTTTGAGCAGGGACATTCTGAATTTAGAGTATAATAATTATGTCAATTTTTTATATCCATTTCTATAAGGTTCAAGAACAATTCTCCAATTAAAGATGGTAAGTTGACCTAGATTTTTATTTTAGAATGATTATAAAAAAGGCAATTTTAATTAAAGCTACCAGATTGAAGAAAACTCATGACTTTTCTCATGTCTCACTCGTGATTGACCAAAGTCGAGCCGATGACCAAGGGGTCTACACCTGCAGAGCTGTTAATTTATTGGGCGAAGCGACAACCACAGCTTCAGTTCAATTAGCATGTAAGATTGACTTGTTTGAAAATATTTTTTAACAAAATTGCATAATTTTGTGTACCTAATTATTCTAGCAACTCAACAATCAATCATCACTGATTCTCAGCATCCTGAAGGTTTAGAAAAAATTAATAAATTAGAACACAAGCCAGACTTGAGACCTGTACAATTTGATAAACCTTCGGAAAAACCTGTATTCACTGCCTTGTTAAATGGACCATTTGAGGTTAATTTTTCATCATAATTTTCATAATTTCGAGTAATAATTATGGTTTTTTTTAGATTTGGGAAGGACAAGATGTTCAATTTGAATGTCGATGTGTTCCAATAACAGAAAATTTGAAAACCGAATGGTAATTAAAAAAACAAAACAAAAAGTTTTCAAAACATTTGATAAGTTAATTAATTAATTAATTAGCTAACTAACTATCTTATTAATTAATTAATTAACTATCTAACTATCTAACTATCTAACTAACCATTAATTAATTAATTGATTAACTAACTATCTAATTAATTAATTAACTAGCTAACTAACGATTAATTAATTAATTAGTTAACTATCTAATTATTAACTATCTTAATTAATTAATAAGTTTACTTTTATGGTTAAAATTTTAAATATTTTGTTTTTAATTTATTTATCAAGGTTTTTGAATGGAAAAGAACTCTCGATGGGTCAAAGAATAATGACTAAAAATGAATTCGGACATATAATTTGTAGGATAACAAAATCGATACTAAATGATTCTGGTGTTTACACTGTTAAAGTTAGCAATACAGCTGGTGAAGCAATTGCTTCATCAAGTCTCACTGTTAAACCACTTGGGTCAATACAATCCCAGGCAATTAATGAGAAAAGTTGGGAGAAAGTTGTTCAATTGGAGTCACATACTGAACAACCTCTTCAGCTTCAAGAACCAACTTTTGGGCCACCCGTTTTTACAAAACAATTGGAATCTTTTAATAAAGTTGAAGGAAGTAATATTACACTCTCAGCGTTTTGTGAACCTAAAAATGATCATAATTTATCTGTCGAGTAAGTTTTTGTGCTAATTTCTATTTATTACATTGTTTAAATATAATATAACTGTGGTCTAGATGGTTTAAAAATGGTGCCAGCCTTGGAACTGGATCAAGAACAAGAACAGCATTTGATTTTGGTAAGATTTTATGAATAAAAAAATTACTATATAGATCGACAGCATTTGATTGAACAAATGTCCGAAAGATCGAAATGACTGACGTTGATTTCAAAAAAGCATTTTTTGAGTGTTAGAAATTTTTAGGGCATAAGTCACAGTTTCGGTCAAATTGCCGTCGGTCTTTTAACACTCAATTGAAACTTTTTTAACATTGTTTTGTGTTATTTTATAGGTTTAGTAACATGTGCAATTAATGGATTAAGAGCATCTGATCAAGGAATTTATGGTAAAAATGACTAATATTATTATGTAACTGAATAATAAACATATATTTTTTCAAAATAGTTTGCAAAGCTACAAATCTTCAAGGAACAGCCAGCACTACTTGCTCAATTCACGTTGAAGGGAAACACTGGCTTGACTCACAAGGTTGGGACATTTGAGTTATTAAAAAAGCTACTGACTGAAAGTATGATTTTTTTCAAAAATGTGGTTTTTTTTAAAGGTCGACCAGAAACAATGGAAAAAATCAACCTTCTGGAGGATAAACCAGTAGAAGATAAGACCATCCAGGAGCCGAAATTCGGACAGCCATTGTTCATTTCACATTTGAATAATTTCTCATGTTTTGAAGGCGAATCAGCAAATTTCGCTTGTCAAGTAGAGCCTAAAGAATCTGACATTTCAATATTTTGGCATTTGAATAATAGACCATTCCCAGCTGGAACTCGATTTACCTCCAAATATGAATTCGGTCAGGTCAACTTGGACATTAAGGGTTGTACTAAACACGACGCTGGGATATTAACTTGTTTTGCTAAAAATAAAGCTGGACAAGTATCAACAACAGGTACAATTTAAAAATAAATAAAATTTAAACCCAAATTCTAGCATTATTTTTTTCCTCCAAAGGCACACTCGAGGTCAAATTAAAATCCGACATTGTCACTGATACAATTCATCCAAAAGGTAACCTTTACTAAATAGTGCTCTTTATGGACCCTACTTATATGTATATGAATAACCCTGTATAGGAATCCAAGGACTTCAAGCTGTTCAACTAACAGAACAAGAGCTTGCTCTGAAACAACTGAAGCCTGAACAGCCAGAACAAGAAGTAATTTTCCAAAAACCCTACTGGTCTGTCCCATTACCACCAACTATCAAATTGAAAGAAGGAGTACCATTCCATGTAGATGGCAGATGCGAGCCCAAAGCTGTAATTACCTAAACATTATTAATAATTTAAAAATATAGTTATAGTTATATTCGGAGAAATTTAAAATAATTTGAATACCTATTCAAATTTCAGGATGCAAACCTTAAAGTACAATGGATCTTTAACGGTCAAGCACTTCAAGAGGGGACTCGATATAAATCGACATTCGATTTTGGATTTGCTTCAATTTCCCTGGACAAGATTGAAGAACGAGATCAAGGGATCCTCACCTGTCGATGTTATAATAATTTCGGCGAGGCTTACACTTCCTGTACTATTCAGATTGAGGGAAAAGGTGACGTTCTCCTTGGAACTCAGCACCCGAAGGGTCAAGAAGGTCTCGATGCGATTGAAAAACTCGAAGATGCCCGAGCGGCTGCAAACAAACGAGCCGCTTCTGAAAAACCGGGTGATGGCGTTCCACCAAAATTCAGCTCAACTATTTCGAATCTGACTGACATGAAAGAAGGTGACTTGGCCCACATTGAGTCATCCCTGGTACCCATCGGTGACGAAAACCTAAAAGTTTGGTGGGAATTTAATGGGAAGCAAATCGAAGCCAGTGCTCGGATTCGAACAGTTCATGCTTTTGGGATGGTTGTTCTTGAAATTCAGGATGTTAAACAGTCTGATATCGGAGTTTATAAATGTTTTGCAAGAAATAATTATGGCCAGGATCAGATCCAAGTACCACTTAATATTGTAGATGTGAGTAAAGGTCAAAAACCAAAATTTACAACACACATTCAGCCTCAAGAGCTTATGGATGGCGAGTCAGCTCACTTTTCTGCTAATGTCATCCCAGTTGGTGATGCTGACATGAAGGTAAATTTACGATGGCCCTTTTTTGTGTCTTGGGTCTTGATTTTAAAAGTTTCTGGGTTTTAAGAGGTTTTTAGTTTATTTATTGGCCAAAATTTCTTTAGAATCGTATACCTAATTTAAGAGTAAAGTATTTTTATACCTATTTTAAAACCTCAAAACTCCTAATTTTGGCTGTTTTGTCTAAAAAAACTCTTGTTATTTTTTCAGAAATATTAATAAAAGTATGATTTTTTTAAATTTTAGATCGAATGGTTTCATAATAATAAACCATTAGAAACTTCAGCCAGAGCCAAGTCGACCTTTGGTTTCGGCCACGTGGTTCTTGACATAAGTTCGATAAATTCTCAAGATATAGGCGAGTACTTGTGCAAGGCGAGCAATAAGTATGGATATGATGTTACAAAAGCCATTCTAAATAGTGTGGACAAATCTCGTAAAGTAAACTATGATACACTCAACCCTGATGCTTATGCTAGTAAGACCAGATAATTTTTTAAAATTTTTATAACAAAATTACTACAAATTTTGATTATTTTAGGAATTCTTGAACTAGAAGCATTTAATAAGGAAAAGCCAGACATCACCACGATGCTTAAAAAAGAACCACCAAGATTTATAACTCAATTACAAGATGTTGAAAATGGTATTAGTTTAAAATTTTATTTGCATATAAGACACATATATATGAGATTAAAATCTACCTTATTGAAATATTTGAATCTAATAAAGGTGAATCACAATCAGCACATTTTGAAGCTAAGGTAAGCTTAATTCATTCAAAATTTTTATTTTTTGGAATTTCTATAATGTTTTCTTTATAGCTTGTACCTATATGCGATCCTGAACTTGTAAGTGATTATTATGAACCTTATTTAGGTAAGGCACTTTGATTTTAATTGGATTTGATTATTTTAGGAAGTTAAATGGTTTCTCAATGGTGTAGAACTCAGAACAGCTCATAAATACAGAAAATTCCATGACTTTGGCATTGTTATTCTAGGTAAGAATTTTATCTCAATGAGAACTTGGACTAAATAATAAATATTATAAATTATTATTTTACTTTTTCAGATATTCTATATTGCTATGCAGAAGACTCTGGTAAGCTTTTATTATAAAATGCTTGTACAAATTTGATATTTCAAAGCTGAACTAAATGAATTGATTGACGTTTATTTCAAATAGGAATTTTGGAATGCGTGGCTGAAAACGCTCTGGGGAGAGATTCAACAAGTTGTAAACTTTTAACACATCCTAAACCAGGGCTTATTCTCACACCACAAATTCCCAAGGTAAAAACATTTAAATTTTTTTCTATAAACCATCTTATTACCAGAGCCCGGACAAAAAAGGCACTTAAAATGCAAAAAAGGCTCCCTTACCGATAAAAGGCAGTTAAAAATAGCAAAAAAGGCACGTAAAAAGGCAGTTAAAATTAAAATTCTAATGATAACTTTTGTTTACAAAATCAAAAATAATTTAATAGACAAAATAGGTATAGAAATTGATTTTATTTTTTATTGCCATTTTTAAAGAATCGATATTTTTCCCCGACAGAGCTTTAGCGATGAGGGAGTATATATTCAGGTCTATGTATGTATGGATGTATGGATGTATG
>JAQIXA010003774.1:0-13065 GCA_034699045.1 Nanhermannia cf. coronata Gr-Ori-00579
AATTCAGCTCTGAAAAACCAAAACCTAATATTATGTAGATGTAGATAGTATCTTTAGTCTTTAGCTAGGTATAACTAGGCCATGTTATACGTGGTATTTAATTAGTATTAGTAAATTATTATTATTATTAGTATTAGATCTAGGTGGTATTTATTCTGATTTCTTTTTACATTTTTTATATATGTTTTTTAGAAAAACCAGGTTCAATACACTGGAGACTGGGCATCTGATTCGAAACTGTCATCAATTCACTATAAATATTGGTATGTAAAAATCCTATATAATTTAGCAATTCTTCAAGTAAAAATTCTCAATTCTACAAAGTAAAAAACTTAAAATATTTTAACGATTAAACACTCCGATTAATCTGAAGTTCAGATTCTGAACTACTGAATATGAGACCAAAATCTGGTTTTTACTTTTTTTACTTACTTTACCACTAATCGTTAGCATAAAGTAATAAATTAAGATTTTTCAATAATTTTTATTAATGTTGTAATTATTCATTCTATACCTAAGTCTAGCTATTTGTCTTTTTTTGAGTCTTTTATTTTAGGTAATTCAGTAGTCAGTCGTGAATCGTGACGTGATAAACCAATATTTAATATAATATATTTATATGACATTCATAGGATAGTTTATGTTCCATATACCTATTTTATAATATGTAAAATTGAGATCAAATATCTGTGGTTTTCAGAGCTCTTAGTCTAAAAATAAAATTAGACTTTAGTATGTAATTTATAAGTACTTAAATTAATTTTGTTTATTGACTATTTTTTTCAGGAATGATCCATACTTTCTCCTTTTTATGAAGAATAAGCCAATCCCTTGTAGAACATCGCTAATTCAACGTGGATATTTTGTTCGATTCTCTGTCTGTGATTATTTTATTCGAAATATTTTAAGAAATCAAGATGAAGGTTCCCCTTTCAATATAATTGTTCTTGGCTCTGGACTAGATACCCTTTATTTTAGATTGTATTCGGAATTTGGAGAAAAGTTTAGAAAATTTTATGAAATTGATTTTGATCAAGTTATTCAAGTCAAGGAGAAGATAATACGTGAAGATGAGAGCCTTTCTAAAATGGCACAAAATATTTTACATCTGATACCTGGCGATTTACGAAATTTGGATCAGATATATTATCAGCTGAAAGAATTAAATTGTGATTTTAATGCACCTACTATATTCTATTCTGAATGTGTTGTTAATTATTTGGAATATTCAGAGTAAGTACTTAACTGCTTAATTATCTAGATTTTGTTAATTTCTTTTTTTAAAAATTTATTATTTTTCTTAGAAATGTTGCCATTTTGAAGTGGATAACTACAAATTTTAAAAATTGTGGATGGTTTGCTTATGAACAATGTTCCAGTGAAGATAGTTTTGGTCAAATTATGGTTAACCATTTTGAGAAAAATTCATTTCCTTTACTTGGTCTGAAGAATAATTCAACCCTAAAATCTCAACTTAATCAATTAGTTGAATCGGTAAGCTTAAATTGAAATTTTCTATGATAAAGAATCAACATATTCACTCTGTTTTATTAATTTAAAAAGGGCTGGAATTCTCATTTTTGCTTAAATGTTTGGGACGCATTCGAAATTTTAAGAAAAGAAATTAATGATAATGAATTGTATCCAAAATTAAATGGAGAACAATTTGATGAATATGAATCATTATTAATTACAAATCTACATTATTCAGTAAGAATAGCATTTAATGGAAGCTTAATCAAATCAAAAGCCCATTCTTTTATCAAAAATTTTGCTAATCAAGTTCAAAAGGACAGTTTTACAACAAAAACTAAAAATTCAATTTCTCATTCACTTTCACCTATTAAATCTTTTGACAATCCTCTTTTAAAATCCTTCGATTCAACATTTGAAGATCATTTAAATATATTTAGTGTTTGTGGTATTGGCTCAAACTCTCAAAAAATTAATCAAATTCAAAGCTGGAAAATTGATAAAGTGAAACACTTACTGCAACATAAGACAATACCACTTATTTCTGATTTATTTAAACGAGTTCATGCAAAAGCAGTGTATGTTCCAACTCTTACATCAACCTACATATTTGGTGGACGAGAAAATCCAAGTAAAATCTGTGATAACAATATAATTCGTTTGAAATATGACCAAGTTTTAAAAACATTTTCGATTGAAAGTCATGATAATGTTAATGAACCTAATTTTTCTTGTCCTAGTCCACGATGGAGACACACTTTTGATACGATAGAACTTAATTGTGAACCTTATCTAATTGTTTTTGGTGGAATTAATAATCTAAATCAAGTTTTCAACGATTTTTGGATCTACAACTTGACTAATTCACGATGGGAAGAGATTCAAGATTTACAGCAAATAGTAAAACCAACTCCAAGACATTCGCATTCGATGACAATTGATCAAGATAGTAAAATTGTTTATATAATTGGTGGATTTAGTAAGAATGGTGGATCACTTTGTCGAGATTCATTTTGTTCATTTCATTTTAGTCAAAAAGATGATGGAAATTATTGGAAAAATCATTCAAATCTAGATCCTTATGCTAGAAGAGTTGGACATTGCTCAACAATTTTTACTAATAAAAAAACAAATGAAAAAATAATAATAATTATCGGTGGTATTGGACCAAATTCGACTTATTCTTTAAAACAATTCATTATACTAATTAATATCGAGTCAAATTATACAAGAATATTTGATGTGGTAAGCCAATTTTAACAAAACAAGATTTTTAAAACTTAAAAAACATTTCGTGTAATTTTTTAAATAATTATCTACAGGATTTTGGACCAGACAAACTATTTTTGCCATTCGGGTTTTCAGCAATTTTGGATCAAGATACAGCAGATAAAGAAAATGCTCTGATTTGGATATTTGGAGGAGGTGGACCTTGCTTTTCCTTTGGATTCCATTTAAATAAAACTGGATTTATTTTGAAAATTCCTATTGATTGTTAAAATATATTTATTCCATCGATTCCGTGAGTTATAAAAATAAAAATAATTTTTATATTTTATTTTTTAAGGTGTCATTTTGAACCTATAGTGAAAATTAAGTAGTAGAAAGTTGATTGGTTTTTTTAATTTGTCGTTTATTATTCATTTACCCAGTCCCTCAAAAGATCAAATGCTATGGCTCCTTTTGGTGGTACTATATTGTAGGAGAATGGAGAAATTAGTTAACTTCTTGGTTAAAAAAGCCTATTCTTTGAATAAAAAGATAGGGTAGGGTACCTATGAGTTCGTTTTTTGGATTATGTGCAAATAATGATATATTCTCAGTTATTCTTTCAATTGCTTCTTTTACTTCAGCTTTGGTAAACCATCGACCAGTCTCCAGCTCGACTTCATCAAGATCCAGCTATAGAATTTAAACATTAGATTTTTTTTAAACAATAATAATTTTTTGTGTAGACTATCTGTAAACCTTATCAGAGTCGGGCATAGCCACAGAAGTACATCCAAGCATAATTAAATTCTGAGGAATTGGCCAAGTTTGACTTGCAAAATATTTAATATCGTTAACCACGACACCTGCTTCCTCAGCTACTTCTCGCCTCACAGATGATTCCAACGTGTCACCTATAAATAATATCATTTAATTTATTAATTACAAATTGGTTTATCTGTATATAAATGCTTGACTTGATATTTTTTACAAAGAAAATATCTTTACCTACCTGGTTCTAAAAATCCAGCGACGCAACTGTACATTCCCTTTGGATGCATAGATTTTCGAACAAGAAGAGTTTTTTGGCCAGTTTGATCGACGACCCGGGTAATTGCACTGTAATCATATAAGTCATAAACTATTATAATTAGAATACATTAGGATATTCGAATTCGATTAGTTTAATTTAACTCTAAAAACCAGATTTTGGCCTCATATTCAGTTCAGTGTTAATTTAGTTTTTACTTGTAGAATTGAGGCTAAAATAGGGTTTTTATTTGTAGACAAAAATAGGTAATTGATTTTAAATTACTAACACAGGTTTAACAATTGGATAATAATTTTCCATTTTTGGTTTGCAAGGTTTTGAACAAGCGAGGGATGAACCGGACACATTTCTAACCAAAGGACTGGCACATGATGGACAGAACTTGAAGTTACGATGCCAATTAAGTAGTGTATGTCCCTTTAAATAAAATACAAAATTATGTCATTTTTTTCAATTGTCATTTAAACTATTTTATTTTTTTAAAATTAGGTTTATTATACCCTTGATATAAGTTGGACTTGTTCTGTCGGTAGTATCATTATGGCCCTTCGCATGTCAACAAACTGTCCATTAAATTGCTTCTCAACTCGCTCCTCATCTTTCTCGTCGGCAGTGTTAAGGGGGAAGCCAAATAGAGCTTTTTTCTCTTCAATTTCATCCACACTAATCAACACGGAATTTGTTTGAAATTCTTTTGAAAGTTTACTTGCATCTAATGATATAAAAAGTAAAAAAGTATGTATAGAAATAGAAATTTAGGAAGTTAGAAAGAAATGTATTTAAGTTAGGTATTTTTGAAAGAAAGAAAGAAAAAGATTTTTTTAGTTTTGTTGGCAAAAAGTTTGTTGATCAAATAGAGTAAAGTAGGTGTACAATATCAAAAAAAAAAAGAATTTTTTTGAGTAGAAATAATGGAACCTTGGTAGGAGCACCAGACAATGGAAAGTTTTTGAGAAGAAATAGTTGAGAGAAGAGGTTTTCCTTTGTTGAATATCATGTAGTTGGCTTTTTCAAAGGCATCCGAGCAAATATCATTCCTCTCCTTTAATTTCTCTAAATATTTACTCTGGACTACGTACTTGCTCATCCTCATAAGATTCCAGCTCATTTAATTAGAAACTTTTTCTTTTCAAATTGTTTTTTTTTACTAGACCGGTATATATGTGTATCTTCTGAATAACTGTAAAATTTAAAAATAAACCAATTTTAGATCCAATATTCATACACATACCCTTGTATTGTATTTATAAGTTTTAGTTTAGTTATAGGGTAGAAGATATAAACTTTATCAAAAACTTTATTTGATAAATTATTATCGATATACCTAGTAAGTACTGCACTATATAGATAATAGATATTAAGTAGTAGGTAGGTAGGTATACTTTAAAATCAAATAGAAAAAATGCGACAAAAATTGAGCAATCATAGCTCATCCTCAATCAAGGTTAATGCAAATTAATATATAAATTACTAAAAAGTACATTTAGTACATAATAGGATTTAAAAGTTTTTAAGTAAATTGCAATATGCATCCTATCCTAATAATAACAATTTTAACTACATATTTGTTTAAGTACCTTTACTAAAATAGTGTTTATTAGAATGTATTAGTACCTATCTTATACCCTCCAACTTATTTTAATAATTTTTAAATTTTTAGCAAGAATGGAGTCAGTAGGGTTCTTATGAATAAGGTTTGAGTTTGAGTTTGAATTTGAATTAATAAGGATTTATTTGGAACAATTACAATTGAATGTGTTTTTGACGAACCTTTATTATAACATTTCAAGACTGTTTTAGTGCAAGTAAATTAGTTCTCCACTTATTTTCCTAGTCCAGTACAGTCAGAACAATTGAACAATTAAAAAAAATCTAATTATTATCATTACAGATTATAGTATAGTAGGCCAAATGGAAAGTAGGTTCGGCTACTTGAAATCGAGTAACCAACTTTTTGAACAAGCTCAAAATCTAGTATTATATTTTGCATTATTTATCCTTCAGAATTCTGTCCATGCCATGTGTTCTCTCCTATGCATGTATAATCTATATAGGTAGATACTTTTATTAAAATGCTTAAATTGAGTAGGTATCTATCTATACATTTGTACCTACATCGTGTACCTAGTTATTAAGGCTCTAATACCTATTATCTATAATATATCTAAGTATAAGATACTTTAAACCTAAGCAAGTATACCTACTTGATTGAATCTTTTTCATTTATAAAATAATCTTATCATTGAATATAATTTACTATGTATCGTTGCAAGTAAATTAAAACTAAAATATATACCTACTGTTATTTAGTTATTTTTAATCAAAAATGCAACCAGAAATTTTTTAGAATTGAATCTACCCTAACCCTAACCCTACCTAATAATATCCGTAAGTTTTTTTTTTGTAAAAATACAGGCAATACTGATACTTTTGTACATGTACAGAATACTCGTACCTATTTTTTCTCTCTAGATAGTACCTACCTATAGATAATTTTTGAAAAAAAGTTTTTTTTTGGATTTTTTTTCCAATTACCTACCCATTTCTTTCTAATTTTCAAAGACTCTATATAAAAATTTTGAGTACCCTACCTAGTTAAAATAAGTAAGCACTTTTTACCTTACAGATTCTTCAAAGCTATTAAGTGCCTATACTCTAATCTAGACCTATACCTTAGATAAGTAAGTAAGTACCTACCAAAATGAGTCTTTATAGTAAAATGAAGAAGGTTCATAATCAAAATGAAATGACATTTTTATATTTGAACTTACGACATTCTGGCTAATTTTTAACTGCCATTTTTATGAGTACCCTAGTACTTTTAATAAAGTCCTCAGCCCAGTAGTCAGTTATTAGGTAGGTATACGGTATATACTGTAGGTACTTTTCTTGAAGCTTCAAAATGTGTTTAAAATGCAAATCAACTCTTCTCATTTATACTACTACTACATACTAAGAATATACAGCTCCTAATAGCTATACTTTTTTCTCATAAGATTTTACATAGGATATTCTAATAATAATGCCCAAGTACCTAGGTATCTTATATCCTTATACTACCTAGGTATCCTTATACTTTTTAGGCAGTTCATTCGGCGTAAATTGTCTTTTTTATTTTAAGTCACCAGCTATTTCATTTGATGTCATGTACCATCAAGGGACTCTTGGGTCATCTGAGCCTCATTTATACCATAAAAATAATATTCAAAATGTACTCAAAAAGTATCCTACAACTTTTAGAAATATCCAACTTGTATAAGTACCCTACCTATCTATATGATATGTAGGTACATCAAAGGAAATGACACTTAAATACAATTGCATTATTATCTCGATTCTTTAGAGCATTTATTCACAATGCGAACTGCAAAAATTGTCAAATCAAATGGTCAAATAAGGTTCAAAAAACAAATTTGTTTAAAAAAATGAAATTTTCTGAGAAGTATTTTGGTTCAATTTTTTAATTCTCATAAAAAATGGTAAATTCATTAATTTTGCACAAAATTGAGATTTATTTTTATTGAATATTATTTAAGTACCTACGAAATATATATCTCGATCAAAAAAAGGCAAAAAAATGGTTCAAAGAATCGGCTAATTTTGAGAAAATAACCACAAAAAAATTCAAAATACGATCTAAAGAAAATTATTTACCAACTAATTAGCTTTATAATAAGGTAAATAGGTACCTTAATATCTCTTTCCTTAAAATCATGAAAAGTGTAGTCCTTTTTATCCAATTCCTTATTACATTAGGTATTGTATAATAGAAGTACCTTCAATTTAACAATCAATTATCTATCTTGGAGAAAAGTACCCTTATCGAGTTTCCCAAAGGCTCCTCGAGGCTTCTTCGAGAAATTCTGAATGATTTCGATCTTTTGATGAGTTTGTTGACTTTTCTCCAGCTATTATACTACCACATATATAGTATAGTATATACAGTAAGTAGTATAAATCTGATAAAATGTTGTCTATTTATTAGACATCGACTAGTTCTATTCATTGTACTCTACCTACATATGTACAATATCAGTAAAGTAATACTTAGGAGGGTACTTTTACTAGTACTTACTAGGTATCTGTATTTATGGTTAAAATCTCTTATCTTTTTGTGAGTGAGTACCCTACGAGTATGTTTATAGAAATCAATTTTTTTTATGAAAGGGTCTGCCTGGTTCCCTTTGCTTGGGTTTGGGCGCATGGCCTATACTATCTATATATACTCGTATACTAGTACTTTTAGATATTAGATACTAGAGTAGGACTTCTATGTAGAGTATCTATGCTAGTACATAGTATGTATTTCTCGAGGTGAATAAATTCATCTGTATTTCTCCATTTCCTACTTGCCTTTACAAAATATCAAGAGGATATTAGACACCACTATACTACATACTACATACCTATCTCTTCTATTACATAAAATCTTGTAAAACTTGCATTTACTTACTACTACTATGTACTATGTAGTAGATAGTAGAGTGCTTTCACTGGTACTTTCACTGGAGAAAATCCTCGAGATTCTGCTGCTGGAGAAAGTCGGCTGCGCCGAAAAAAACCGATTCGGTCGAAAAACTCTTTTACAAAATCTTCAGTCTTGAAATCTACACCGATTGAGACACACACTAAACACTACTACCACTACACAAAAGATCAAAAATAGAGCCGGTTCTTCGACCCTCATATAGACATACAATAAAGTCATCGATAAATACCCAATACCTTATACTTACTATATTATACATAATCCCTAGAAATACCAATAAATTCTTCTTTTTTTAAAAAAAATCCCGAAAAGTAGTTCTGAATGTGATCTTTAATGGACATTTATCATTTAAGAAAATTTGGAAATTTTGAAATCATTAGCTGAAGAGGTTAATTTTAAAAAAATTTTTTGACTTTTGTTACTCAACTTAAAAAATCAAGTAGCTGAGTTGAATCGAGAAAGGTAAGCATGATCATTTCATTTCAATCATTTTAAAAGTTATTTTAAGGGTTCTTTATATATAGATTGATTTTGATGTACCTAAGGTATATTTACAAAAAATCTCAAAGGTATTGAGCCATGCATGGTTCAAGTAGGCCTGTAGAATGACAGTCTGAGGCTGAGGAGAGATAAAATCGGTGTCAGTTTTGTCATTTTTTGTCATTTTGAGTTCTTTTGTTGTGCAAATATCAGCTTATTTGATAGATGGGTAGCTGCCAGTATATTTTGCCATTTATTTAAAGATCAAAAGCCCACACACACACACACACACACAATGTACACTCGAGAGCTCAGAGAGCTATATAGAGTCTAGTGTGTAAATGGCATGTTTGCTATTTTTTTCAGTTTTTTTTTGTAGAAAAAGCAGGTGAGGTTTCACATGAACATATGCATATATAAATATACCTTTGGCCCAAATCCATTCAAAATCCCATCATCAAGACACATACAGACAGATAGTTGAAAATAGACACTTGAAAGGCTCAAATACATTATAGTAGGGTACTCATAATACTAGCTATTTATTTATTCGAAATTCTATTCAAAGGCCACTTCCGTGTCCCCCCATCATGAGGATGAGGACAGCTTTTCTCATTTTTTTCTCAACCTTTTTTTCCACTTTTTTTTGAGCTTTTTTGGTCTTTTTGTAAAGAGGACAGGAAGAGAAATGAGTTGAGATTATTATTATTATTATTATTTCTCAAAAATAGAGCAAAAATATATATTATGAGAGTCAGTCAGTAGTCAGTAGAGAGAAACAGAGTAATGTGTAGAAAGGTGGGCTTCGAATTGTATGAAATTGAAACACGAACAAAAAAGTACCTACCTATACATATAGGTATATAGGAGTAGGTACTTTTTTTCTTATTCTATTTTTTGTTGAGAAATTCCCCGAGAGGTTTTGAATAACTTTTTATAATATTTATCCTATCTATCTATCTATCTAAGGATATCTATCATCAACTATTTATACCTCGAGTTCTCGTCAAAAAAAATTCAATTGAATAAGTTTAACTCACAAGTTTCTATAATACCCTTATACTATACTACTCATATACAGTATATTTAGAATAAACTTTCTTTATAAGGAAAAATGCGTTAAATCGATTTTAAAAGAGTCTTGTTCTTACTATCCTATAATTATTATCGATTCATATCCTTTTGAAATTTACAAAAAAAAATTTTTTAAGCATCTACAATTTACTAAATTATATTTCAAAATTAACAAAATTGTGAATTACGAAGCTTTTCTTATTTGAAACTTAAGGTTCGATTTTAAAAATGTAAAATTGGGCATTTTTAAGGTATTCGAGAGTCCTTTTTTTCTGGACTTTTTGTAAAATATCTGGATAGAATTTCTGTATAGTTTGTCCAGACAATTTGGAATTTTTTTTGGGTGTAAAAAAATGTGTTTGGTAGAAAAGTGTGGTCGAAATTGGTGGTTCGAAATTCCACCTGATGACTATAACACTGAGGATAATGACCCATCTTGAATTCCTCCTCCTTCTATAATCTCTCGACACTTTTCCCAGTATCATCTTCACAAGCAAACATTCACTTATTCATACAATTATTTTGTAATTTTATAGCTTCAAATCACAAAAGTTACAATTTTGACAATTTTGACTATAACAATGACTTGGTTTTTTTTTTGATTTTTTGAAAATGTGTTTCGAAGGCTAAAAATTATCTAATTGAGAAAATTTCGGTACTTTGAAAAGTTGACAAAATTAGGAAAAAACCGAGGAAATGGCAAAAGAATCAGCAACAGGGAATTCAAAAATTCAATAAGGACATAAAATTGTGAAAACCTCGAAAAGTTCAAGAACTTTTGAATTTGAGAAAATTTCTAAAAATCTTTAAAATCACATGAAAATTAAGATTATCCTAAATTGTGTAGGATATCCCGAAGGATATCGTCAGGTTTTAATGGGCCTTTAAATGGGGTTTAACATATACTACGAGTAAAGGCCTGAAAGCCGAAAATATCCTTTTAATATTTATCCTTTTTTCAAATTTCAAGTTCACTTCTGCTGATATTTGTAAATTTCTTGCAAAAATCAGTAGGATCTTTTCTGATCTCATTAAAAAAGGCTGGAAAATAATAGATTTTTTCAAGATTAGAAATGTGATATTCTCCTGCTGTTATTTAAGACTGTTTACTTGATGAAAATATTTTAGAAAAAAGTTCCAATCTCACGAAGGGCCCTTCTTCGATTTCATCTGATCTGATGGGCTTGCTTGAATTCGAGTTCTAGAAATTTCCTCATCAGATCATCAGCTCTTGAATCTTGTATTTGAGGATGGGGGGTGGGGTCCTTTGAGTTGAGTATTCGTGATCTGCTCGCAAAACACGCTTCTTCTTCTTCTTTTTATTTTATTTTTTATTTCCCCATTCTCCAGATCCATTTCTTTCTCTTTACTTCCCCATTTTTCTCAATCCCAATACTCTCTTCTGAATTACACAATTCCGTATTTGCAAAAGAATAATAATATATAGATAGTAGTGTATTTAACTTGTATTATTTCTCATTTTTTTCTCTATCAATTTCAATCTCACGTATTTCATATCTCTCTTATTACTAATACAGTATAGTATAGTTTATAAGAACCAAATAGACTTTTTTGATTTAATCTACAAAGTCTATAGATATTAGATACTTATAGTTATATGTATACTTTGATATTTTATATGGAATTAATCATGAACAAGAACACGTGTATTATTTATTCCAGAACGTTCAATTTCAATTTCAGGCTCAGAAAAACCCAATCGATTTTAGCTACCTAGGACATATATCTCAAGATTTGAAAATACTCAAGTCTTTTAGGTAAGAAGTATCAGTATCACTATATACTGATATAGTAAGTAAAAGTAAGGTTTTTGATGAAATCAAAGAGAGATTTAGAAGAAAATATTCCTTTGACTTTGTCAACTCGAATCTTTCAAAATGAAAAACTCTCCTGATTTTATAAAACGAAAAACCCAGCCTAAACCATATTATCCTGAATTCTGACTCAACTGAATGAAAGGATCGGACTTTGACTTGTATACAGTCTGTATACTACCAAATATCAAAAACACACTCGGTTTACAAGAACACTACATTCAGATTACTACCCATAAAAATAACTTTTTTTGTTTTGAAACATGAATGAGGGGAAATCATCAACTTTTCACTTTTTACAAATTTGAATCCAAATTCCAAAATCAATCGACAATTTACGTTTTACCAACTCAAATAATTCATAATTTATTCATATACCTTATATAGTGAAGAGAATATTAGGTACAATTGCAGGAATATGAAAAAAAGTTCTTTTTTTGATGGTTTCCCTTAGTATACTAGTTTGCTTGAGTATTAGGTGTATGCGTTTATCTGTAGGTAGGTAGTAGGTAGGTAGTAGGTAGGTAGTAGGTAAGGGTTATAAGTGTGTAAGTGTTGAGTCATTTGGGAGTTTATGAAAAATGATGAATTATGCAAATGTTGAGTTGGGAAGCTTGGTGGAATTCTGAGGGCGGAAGTTCTCAAAACTCAGCAGAGACCCAAAAATATCGATATTATGCAAATCATCCACACTTTCACTAATTTACTATCACTACTACAGAATACTACCACAGGACTAGTGTCTATCTACCATACTATAGTATCTACTGATATCACCACCAGACCATGGAGAAAGTCAGCTGCTTTAAACCAGACACCACTTACCCCTATAGCATTTCTCTGGAAAACTCGAGCAAAAACTTTAAAATTACACCATTTCTACTTAATTATTGATCTTACACTATTTTTAGATAACTAGTCAAACTCAAATATTACATAAATAGTTTCAAAAAATCAAATATCTTATAAAGTACCTATATATCGAGAGCTTTTTTTGGATGTGCTTGTGATATTTTGGTCAAATATTTTGTTTATTTTTGAGTATTTTTAATAAGGGTACTTGTGTATGACTTGCATAGTTTTGTATGTTTGTGGCTGAGTAGTTTTAAAAAATTTATGACTTTTCTATTGAATTTTGACGTTATTTTGACAAGTTTTTAAGTTTTTCTAAAGTCTACTAAAGTCTAAAAGTCTTAAGTATGGTATTAAAATGTAAGTAGATATTTCTCTCAAAGTGAAGCTGAAAATGTTTACGACCACCAAAGTGCTTCATTATTTATTATAGAAGGCTCAAAATGTAGTCAGATACTTAACACAGAAGAGACTCGTAAATGTTACAGACAGAGTCAAATTACATATAGAAATAGAAATGAAATAGAAAGGATATCTTCGGTTTCCTGGCCTTTGGCTATTTTTGCGTAAATTTTTTTCCACACAAATAAAAACTTTCGTAT
>JAQIXA010003775.1:0-13062 GCA_034699045.1 Nanhermannia cf. coronata Gr-Ori-00579
ATAGTTTTAAAATCTCTAGAAGAAAAACAATCTCAAAAGTCGGAAATTTAAAAAAATTGTATTAAGTCTAAAAATCCTAACCAGGATTCGACCCTGGCCTAAGTCAAACCCTGGTTTCAAACATGATATACCATTCTTTATACCTAGATATATCTGCATATGATTACTGCTTATTAGAATTTTGAAAATTTTTGAAAAACTTACTTACTTAATTTCTGGTTAAACTCGAAAATTTGAAAAAATTGACCCCTTTTTCTTCAAGCGTATCACATTTTGTATTGGATTTTCCAATTTACAGAATCATATTTAGAAGGTAGGTTAAAATTACGTATAGGAATTGTACCCACTGGATAGCTGCTAATATATGTTCATTGAACTTTTATTACAAAATAAATTTTGATAGACAAAAATAGCACTTTTTTATACTTATTTATACTTAAATGTGATCGATAGCTGAGTGTATATTATAGTAGTAAAGGGTCAAAAAGGTCAAGATAAGAAATGAATAAAACCAAGTATGTACATATTTATAAATTAAATATATATGCAATTGTATATACTTATACTACATAACTGAGAATGAGAAATAAAAAAAGTCTCAAAAGAATCTCAGTTAACTTTTAATTACCCCATGCATCATCATCGTTAAAATGACGACAGATTTCCGGGTTTTGTTTCAAAAACAACGCAAATTCCGCAGTTTAAACTTTTGCAAAAATTTTCCACATTTTGAGTTTTAACTTTCATTGTTTTTCATTGTTTATTCTTTTTATTTTTCATAAAATATTTATATCTGTATATACCCTACCTATCTTGTGTATTTTTACTTAATTTAATAATAATAATACCTTATATAGATACTTGGTCAAGGTGTAAGATGCAGCAGACAGTTTAAAAGTGGGTTAAATCTCAACTGGCCCACTTAATTACCATTTGTCAACCTGTCATCGTCATCTGGACTGGACTGGACCACCATTTAATGGTCAACTTTTATCATCCCAAACCCAAAATAATCTTAAAATTAATCCTAAAATTGGATGACAAAAATTTGATGCCTTAAATTATCTACAAGTCAAAATTGTACAAGACTTTCTTATCTGTAGGATAGGACCGACAGACAGGTGAGATTTTATAGCAGATTTTATCTATAGACTAATCTAAGGATAAGTACCCTACCATTACCATACATTTACCAATATATGGTTATACAGGAAGAAAAACACCTTGAATTGAAATTTTTGTCTAAAATTTGTCAGTTTTTATTTCGAAACTCAAAATTAGATACTTAGATATTAGTACGCTTAATTAGACATGCTACGAATAGAGCGAAATATTATCAAGATTTTCTCACATTTGCTTGGTCCAATTTTCAAATCATCAAAATCAAATCAAATCAAATCAAATCAAATCAAATCAAAGGATTATGAAATTGGGGTTTAAAGCCTTTGCATTTTATACTCAGGATTCAGGATACTAATCTGTATTCTACAAGTTGTAGTCTACAAACTTAAGCAATGCAAGCAAGCTATAAATATAAATACTAGAAATCTAGTATGTATGTTTGTACATTGTATGGGTAGGGTACCCTACTAATATAATCGTACTATAAAACCAAGTTTATAATTTTTTTTTTTGATATTTTGTCATTTTGACCCTTGACCAAGTACAATAAAATATGTAATTTCTAAAATTAGTCGAGAATTTTGATTTCCCTTCTTGAATTTCTTTATAGTGTTCATCAATACCCTTTAAGTACCCTACATTTTAAATACTACATTATATATACCTACCTACCTAAATAGTATAAATAGTATAATATTGAGATAGATAAATGAATTTGTGATGGCTCGTGTCCCATAGAAAGAAAGAATATTAGTTAGAAAAGTGAAATAAACCTGCCTGCCTCAAAATTAGGATTATTTTTGTAATCCCCTTAACCCTTAACTTAAATCTGATGTTGAAAGTTGAAAATTTATTGCATAGAAGGAAGGGTATGGTATATAGGGGTAAGGGTCCCTTGACAAATGCCAGACGACACCTTCGCTTCAGCTTCGGTTGAACCCTTAGAAATTATTTTATTTGAAAGACCACTTGAGGAAATGAGCTTTAAAACTCCCTTATACATACCCTTATAGATAGGTGCATAAGTACCCTACCTACTTTATAATGCTCAGTCATTCAATATTATTAAAAACCTATATTAAACACATATATTGACCTACCTATACATATATTTAAGTACCCATATAAAATATAATGAAGGGTCTTGGATTTATTAAGGGGTTAATTGTGATTACCTGTAGTGTAGTAAATCACTTTAATTACCCAAAACATAATCCAAATGTATACACATTACATATCTCGAATATCTTTTTATCCAAAATGTTTACTCAAAATTCAGTTCAAAATTTTGATTCAAATTTTGATTCAAAATCAAATTCGAATAGTTGTTTATTATTGAAATGTGCCTCATGTTCATATTCAAGTGAGAAAAAAACGAATTTACGAAGACACGAGCAGACCATGCACACTCAGCTACCAATTAAAGATCTATTTTGCTGTGGAATCTCGTAAGTACCCTACCCTTACAATTTGAAAAAATATTGAAATTGATTGAATACCTTATAATTATATTATTTTTTAAAAAAATAGATTTTTGGATAAGGCTAGTTATCGTGACCATAATCGGGCAGAACACAAATTTGGCCACAAATGTCCCACTTGTCAACGAACTTTTAGTCGAAGGGCTCTGCTCAGGAGACACCAATCTGTACATACAGGTAGGCTTCTCGTATTCTAATTAAATTAAGATTAAGAACAATTAACAACTAGAATAAAACTGACTAATTGTAAAGGTGTCCGAGAATTTTCCTGTCATCTTTGTCCCTACGCCTCGTCCCACAAGTCTAATCTGGAGAGGCATGCCAAGATCCACTCGAAAAATCAGCCAGACTCAACAACTGGACCATGGACAAGTGAAGAAAACCCAAAAATATTGACACCTCCACTACCACGACCAAAGCTTAGTCATTCAATCGAGTCAATTTTGAGAAAAAGTGACCAAATTAAAATTGACGACAAAGAACTGCCAAAGTGGCCAAATGTTGACCACTTTCATAACCAACTCTTATTAAACCCCTACTACTACTATAATTATAATTATTCACACATTTTTTATGCACAACTTTTTGGTCAAAATGTGAAGAATTGGACCATTTGGACATCTCAACATCCACATCAAAATCAGCAATTAACTAATTTTAATTTTAACTTTAACTTGTAATAATAACGAACGAATTACAGTCGAACTTCTCTATTATAAAGGTCCTACTAACGATAAGTCAGGTATATAGGTTAGGAAAAAATTAACCTTGCCGTTATAAAGGCTGTATACGTTATAAAAAGGTATTATTTTATTAACGATGATGATCGTTATTATAAAGAAGTTCAGCTGTTCAATCAAAATCAAAAATGTTCAAAAAAATTTCTCTGTCGATCAATTTGGGGAAATTGAGATTCCCCCAAGAATTTGAGGAAAAATAAATAAAAGAGCACAAAAATAATTTTAAAAATTCTCAAAAAGTTTAGTTTACCTATTTTTTGGTTTTTTAATTTTTAATTTTAATTTAATTAGTTATAAAATAAATTAGGTTTTTAATTGTAATTTTGTCAAGTGCATGACACCACGACCCAAAGGTCAAGGTCCAGATCAAGTCCAGGTATGATTACTTTGTTTAGATACCAATTATTATCTTTAAATAAATGAGCCTTTAATTTGAATCATTTTTATTATAAGATTTTAGATTTATTAAGATTCTTGAATTGAAAGAAAAAAGAAACTTTTGATGATTGAGGATGATGTTGGGTCAATTAAGCTTAGGCTACTGTATGAGATGTCTGATGTTAAGGTCAATGTCAAGGAGGGGGGTCACGACCTGGTCACCTCTCGCAACTTCTTTTAACTCAAGGCCTGCTGAGAGATTCAACTTGAAACCTAAGGTTTTTATTTAATACCTAGCCTAATAATAAACCAATTCTAATTTAGCTTTTACCTGAATTTTTATTAATCAAAATTAGTTTTAACTAACTCTAGTTTGGTGTGTTTTTTGCAGGAAGGTTTATTCGGGATCTCCGAGTTACGTGGACCAAATGGATTCTATTTATTAAAAGAGAATGCTGTCAATGAATGTAAGTCGTATATATGTATCGTGAATCGTATGTAAATTGTATATTGTTACTGATTTTTAATCATCATTGCATCAGCAGAAGAAGAGCTAGAGGTTTTTTTATACAAACAATCGGGTTATTTCATTTTTTTTTAAATTTTCCAGGTGAGTCTCTTGTTGACGAATGTCTGTCTCCTAACCGGAGTCGAAAACTGGTCCAAGTTTTTGACAACCTCTCCAATTCTCTCTGTAAGGTTGCTGACATGGCCGAATTTGTCCGTGTTGCTCATCCGAGAAAATCCTTCTCTCAAGCTGCTGAAGAAGCATGCATTTCTATTAGTCGACTTGTTGAAAAGTAAATTAAAAATTATTTATTTCAGCCTACTTATTATTTGTAATTATAAAATATCATGTGAATATGTAATTTTAATATAAGCGTAATTTTATTTATGTTTTTTTACTTCAACAGATTGAATACAAATCGTGATTTGTACGAGTCATTGAAAAGAGTGAGTATAAATGGTGATGTTGTTGAAACTAGTCCTGTTGATGATCATGTGGCCAATCTTTTCCTCTTTGACTTTGAGCAAAGTGGGATCCACCTGGTAATTGAGGAAATAACTTGGTCTTTCAGAGCTGAATAGCCTAAATTTATTTATTTATATTCTAGGACGATCAAAAGAGATCCAAAGTTGTTTATTTAAATGATTTGATACTTTATACTGGTCAAAAGTTCCAAGCAAATGCTGGACAACCCACAAGAATCCAGAAGAAGCATGTACCAAAAGATATTATGCATTTGTAAGTTCATTTTTAATTAAACTCTGGAAAACCTATATTACATATTACCTCAATTTCAAGTGTATTCACTTGAGACATAATCGGGTTTTTCAGAGCTGAGTGAATATTTCAATACAACCCTTTTACGAACTCATCTTTATCAATTATTTAACTTATTTTTCTAGTTTTTCCACCGACAATGATTTTATAAATGTACCAGGACTTTTTTCGGACAATCCATTAGAATTAGCCAGGGAATCAGCATATCGAATGTTTCTTTATCCGAATAAAGAGCAAGAAGAACTTTTAATAGAATTACTTACAGCTAGAAATGAACTTGGCAAAGTATGTGGATTTCCAACTTATGCTCATAGGTAATTATAATTGATAAGAAATTTTTTCTAAAACAATTTGATAAATCATTTTATTTAATTTTGATAATATAGGGCTTTACAAGGAAGTCTTGCTGAAAACCCATCACTGGTTGCAAAATTTTTAGAACATCTCTCAGAAAAATTGGTCCCGCAAGCAGAAAAGGATTACTACATGATGACAAAATTAAAAGGCTCATTAGTCCAAGCCTGGGATCCTCCTTATTTCTCGACTGAAGCCAAAAATTCACTTTTAAATTTTAGGAAGAGTGAATTTTTGCCATATTTTTCACTTGGTAGTTGTATGGAGGGTGTAAATATACTTTGTCAGAGTTTATACAATATTGAATTAGTGCCAGTTGAAGTTCAAAGGTATTACTACAAGTTCTTTGAACTAATTTCAAAAGTATTTATTGTTATATTTATATTTTATTTCAATTATATAGTGGTGAAACCTGGACAAATGATGTTTATAAAATATCAGGTAATAATATTAATAAGAAATTATTAATTTTTTACTTAATAAGTATCGCCTTTTTTTAAATTAGCTCGTAATGAGAATGGTGTTGTTCTGGGAGAGATTTATTGTGATTTTTATGAAAGATCTGGTAAACCACATCAAGATTGTCATTTTACTATTCAAGGGGGCAAAGAATTAGAAAATGGTGAATATCAGGTAAAAATTAATTTTACCAAATAGGATCATTTTGGGACTTTAGGATTAGAAATTTTTTGAAAAAATCGAAATTGTTTTCATCAAAATGTATTCTAAAGGGTCAGAAATTGACCACAAACATCAAATTGGCACCCTAAAGTGACCCGCAAGGTTTTTAGGACCTCATTAATGGAATTATGTTTGCTTTAGGTTAGGTTAGGTATGTGGCGAAAAGGTGGATTGCCACGGGTCGGAGGTCAAATGTTGGCCCGAAGGGTCAACATCTTTGGACCTCCTAGTCCTAGGGACCTCCTCGGCCCATTTCGACGAAAAAAATTTCGATTTTTTTCTAAAATTTTCTAACCATAAGTCCCAAAGTGGTCCTATTTGGTAAATCTATAGATAGATAATGATAATGCTGAATATAATATAATAATTTATCTTTTGATGATTTAGAATCCTATAGTTGTTTTGATGCTCAATTTTCCTCCACCATGTGGGACTCTACCTTCACTTTTATCACCCTCGATGGTGGATAATTTATTTCATGAGATGGGTCATGCACTTCACTCAATGATCGCCCGGACGAAATATCAACATGTGACTGGAACTCGGTGTACAACAGACTTTGCTGAAGTCCCCTCCATTTTAATGGAATTTTTCGCCTCTGATCCTCGAGTTTTGTCCACTTTTGCTAGACATTTTGAGACGGGTAATAAATAATTGACAATATTTTTTAATATTATAGTTATTGACATTTTATTTTTACTTTCCAGGAGAAATTATGCCTGAAGATATGATGCTCAAGTATTCTTTATCAAAACACATCTTTGCAGCTTCAGGTTAATTTTTTTACTACTTTTTTTAAGTCTTCTGTCTTATTAAAATAATTATTTATTTTTCAATATACTATAGATATGCAGATGCAAAATTTCTACGCAGCCCTAGACCAGACTTTCCATACAATGACTTATCCTATAGAAAAATCAACAATTAATATTCTCGAACAAGTTCACAATAAATTTTATGGAATACCTTATATTAACAATACGGTAATTTAAGACTAGTTTAAAAATACATTTTTAACTGTTTCTATTTTAATTCCATTTTTTTACTTCAGGCTTGGCATTTAAGATTCGGTCATTTAGTTGGCTATGGAGCCAAATACTACTCATACTTGATGTCAAGGGCAGTCGCCTCATGGATTTGGCAAGAATATTTTCAATCGGACCCATTTTGCTCGTCTAATGGTGCCAAATATCGTGACCAAATTCTTGCTCATGGTAAATATTCATATTATTTGTCCTTTTTTACTATTTCTAAAAATCAATCTGTTCTCTACAGGTGGTGGTGTGCCTGCTAAAAAACTAGTCTCAAACTTTTTAGGTAAACAAATAACTTCGGATAATTTAACTCAAGCACTTGTTATTGATCTTGAAATGAATCAAAAAAGACTCGACAAGTTTTTAAACAGTAGGAAATAACTAATCTAATCAAAATATGTAGGGTACTATTCTACCTAAAATTTCTAACAAATACCCGATTTTTAAGTGTTTTAATTAAGTGTCTTTTTATAAATATAATTAATCACGATTCACGGTTTGATTGCTATTAAAAAATAAGTTTTTCTAACACGAAAGTTAGCAAACTTGTTTACAATTTTATTAGATTATTTTCTTATCAAAAATCTTATTAAGATTTTGTAATCCTGTTTTAAAAATATTTAAAAATAAATAATATAGGAATAAATTATGAGTATGAGTGATAAACATAATAAAATAATAATATTTAACGAGAATTTTTACACAATTAGATATTTACGAATTATTTTAAATAATTATGATTGCACAATCTTGCATAAGTAATGTAGTAATGTAGTTTTGCTATTTTTTGTCTTGGATCCTTAAAATATGAGAAATAAAATAGATTAGTTAGATTTAGGAATAGGAATAATTGAAGTTAAGATTAATATAACTTACCATGAAGGTAGTTCGATTGTAACTGAGTTAAATCCTTCAATAATTTCACGAAAAATGGATTCAGCTGATTCTTCTCTTGAGTCTTTGGTTTTATGAGGATCATCTGATGATGAAAGGCTGTGAACTGAATTCGAGATCTTCTCAATTGGATCTAAAATGCTGGGATTTGATTGACCATCATCACGTAGAAATTCTTTACTCGAGTTTTTACTGTTACTATTGGAATTCGATTCAGATTTTGATTTTTCTGACCCATATTTAATTACTTGAGGTCGAGGTATTAGTGATATTGGTGATTTTTTAGTTTTATTATTAGGAGTAATACTAAATTGAACTTGATTTATTGTTTCATTGCTTGAACTTGAAGTGGTTGTAGTAGTAACACTTGTAGTATCTGAACCTGAACTTGAGGTGATTGTTATTGCTGATGGTGAATCTTGTACAGTTCTATCATGGTGTATATCTTCAGAACCACAAGTAGTTGAGAGTGAAATGTGAGTTCGACCTGTTCCTCTTAAAGATGAAGAATCCGCTGAAGAATTCCCACTTAATCCTTGAACACTTTCTGGTCTCATAGCCAGCAATTTCTTGATGTATTTTTCTAACTTTGGATGTGTTTTTACTTTTGGTTTTAGCATTCCACCAGAACTTGAAGTTTCATCAATTTTAGCTGAAAATGGTGTTGATGTTTCAGGATAATGTTCAGGTAGACTGGTGCTTTTATCACTTGTTGGAGTATCCAGAGTATTCGAGGTCTCACATAATCGGAAACGAACAATTGTTGGTGAACTTAAGTCTAAATAGTCAGTGGTAGTGGTGGTGGTCGTACTTGCTGATAAATTATTATTAACCTCATTTCTTTTCTCATAACTTAAAACAGATGAAGTTGTTGTTGATGTGGATTTATCCTTTTGAAATGATTCATTAAAATTATTGTCCAGCAAATATTCTCGAAATGACTTCCGATCTCTCTTATAGTTAGACTTGATTGAAGACTTGACTAATGAGAGACCTTTGTCATCTAAATCTAGATCTACAGGAGTCAATTTTTCTTGATGTAAAGGTGTCCGTTGTTGAAATGTTGGAGTTTGTTGTGAATGAGATAAATATTCCATTATTTCATCTTTATCCTCGTCTAATTCTTTATTAAATGGTGTTCTTTTCAAGGATTTGCTTGGTGAAGGTAACCTTGAATGATCAACTTTTGATTCATCTAAATCCACTTCATCCACTTCATGTTCATTATCTTCTCGCTCCCTTTTAAAACTGAATCTTCGATTGAAACTAAATTGTGGTGGAGTTAAACTGCCAAATGATACAGATGATGATGAACTTGAGCCAAATGCTTCTGCTCTTGGTGGAAATAAAGAAACTATAGGAAATGACGGGCTTTCAATGATGGATTTGGGTCTCGATCTTTTAAACAATTCTTCCACTTCATCATCAGTAAATGAATCATCTTTGATAAGTTCATCCTTCAGCTTCATCGCATCATCATCATTTAAACTGGCTATATATTCATTCAATCTTGCCTCGAGTTTTGCCAGAGTCAATGCCTTCCTTCCTCTTTCTTCAGCCACCTTCAGTCTTTCCTCCGATTTCCTCCCTTCTTCCAGCTCCTTCTTTTCCTTTTCCTTTGAGATTAAAATCGCCTCTTCCCATGCATTTAATTCATCTTGTTGAGGACTTTTCTCTCTTCGGAATAATCCTTTAGGTTCTCTGGCTAATTCGGGAACATTTGGCAAAGAATCGTCATAAAATGATACATAATTTATTTTGTCACGTTGCTTCATTTTCTTACTCTTCTTATTTGAGTTATTTTGGCCAGGGTAAGTGAATGAAATTCTTGAATGACTCTGAGGATTACGTGCAACAGTAGCAAAAACACCATGGATTTTCTTACTCATCTCCTTAACTGATGGTGTAGTTGTAGTTGTAATTGAAGTATTCTTTTTCAATATAGATTTGATAGGCTTAACTTTGCTGTCTTTCTTTTGATTCTGGTCATGACCAACTGGAGCATTTAGTAGATTTGACAAATGTTCATTGTAAGCAAATAAATGATCTTCTTTACCACTGGAAAATTAAAAAATAGAAACGATTAAGTAAATTCTAATAATTCATATTTTATTGTGCGAGCGAGCGAGCACCTACTATTCAACTTGGCTTGCACTTTGTCCGTCTGTTTGTCCAGAGGATAACTCGAGAACTACTGCACCGATCTTAACCAAACTTGGCATGGAGGACCCCATAGGGAGGCGGTGTGACATTTTGACAAAATTTCAGATTGCCCCACCCCTTGCGGTGCTGCGAACCCTTTAAGGGTCCACCGGAACCGCAAATTTTTTTATTTGATATTTAAGTTCTCCATGGCTTGAAATGCAAAGATATATGGTCCCCGGGTCCATGCAGCCCCCAGGAACCGCACGGTGTCCCCAGGAACCGCAAAATTTTTTATTTGATAAAAATAACATTTCATAGCTTTGCTCGCACAATTAATAATCAACTTCTATGTGTGTTGATTAAAGCCTAGTTAAGTTCTTTAAAGTTATAGGTGCTTAATGTACAGTAATTAAAAATTGGTTCCTAAATATCTATCTAATCTAAAGGCTCATTTATTTTAGAAAATATTTAACAGCTTAGCAGAACATTTATGTTGTTACTTACTATTATATAAGTGTCTGTTAAGCTACTTAATAAATATATCAATTATTTTAATTTTACGAATAAATATAATTGTCTAACAAAAATTATATTTAATTATAAAAATTGGGCTTTGCCTAGCTTACATAGAGAAAAAAATTAAAGTTAAGATTTCAATATACCTAATTATAATTACATTGTAGCTGTAGATAATCGTAAATTTTGGGAAAATATTTCAATTGTACTTACATAATCTACTCGTATCAATATATTAATTACCTACTTGTAATAAAAAATCTAAATATTAGACCATATAGACTATAATAATTTTCAAAATGTTTAACCTAAATATTTTGAATTTTATCGAAAATTTGTACAATTTTCTTTATAAATACTATTGTTTCCCCGCGAAATTCATAAAAGATCATCATGAATTGATTCTTGATGAAAAAAGGATCAAAATTTGGATAATTTCAATCATGAATTCAAGTTTTTACGTAATTTATTTATTATATCAATGTAGTCTAATAAATTTCAAAAGCTCTGAGAACTTTGTGGGAAATACGATAATCATATTTCTATCGGCTGGTTTTTCAATTTGTCTCATGTTTCAATTGGTTTTCTGGAGAAATTTACAAGACATTTGCTCCAATTATGAACAAATGCACAGAATGGGTAAGAAAAATTTATTAATTAATAGAACAATTAATAACTAACTTAAGTGTAGATGATTAAATACTAGTAAAATTCTTATCTAAAAATTATATTTTATCATTTTTTTTAAAGCAAATCAGCAGCAAGTTGCTTCAAAGGAAATGAATTTGATTTTGACAATGTTTCCAATTGTACAAATATTTGGAATTTTTGTTGGATTTCTTGTCTTTTTACTAATCTTTATGTTGGATCCTAATAATCAAGTATTCTATTCTCATTTATTTCCTCAAAAATATCAACTAATGGTGATTCAAATCCCAATTTTTATTTATCACTTTTTTCTGGCATTTCTAAATATTATGTCAAGTTGTGGATTTCTAGTTTTCTATTTTGAAATGTATTTACTTTCGTTTGGGAGTGTTTTGAAGAAAACTAGGTAAGAAAACTAGATGATGCTTTATACAATGTACTCCAAATGTAAGGATACGATAAAATCTTCATGGTAATACATCTTGAACTTAACATTAATGATCTTATTAATGTGTAAAACTTAATGCGAAGCGTAGATACCCTATTTGTTAAAATATCTCGTAAGGATTTTGAGAATCTCAATATTTGATTGACATTAAGTTTACTAGTTGAAATTACCCTTAAATTTTTAGCCTAACTTTTTGGGTTAAACAATAAATATAGGGGTAAATTCAACCAAAATAAGGGGATGAGATTAAATCAGAGCCATTTTGATTTTAATTTCTCGCTTATTTTGCCAGAGGATCTTTCAAATATTCCAAAAAATTCACTAGGGATAGGTTGATGAGGTTGAGAAATTGGATTTGAAATCAAATTTTTTTCAAAATTTGGCATAAAATTTTCAAGTTTTAATGGTGTGATTTCAATTTTTGCCTTACTTTTGAGTACTACAGAATAGTACAAATATCTATACATATTTAATATTCTAATCCTATAAGTACTGATATTCTTTACCTTTTGTAAAAATTTAGGTTTGATGCTATAAAAGGCATTGTTGACTCTGGATCTTATCAAAAATTTCGAAAATCGTGGCTCGATTTGAAAATATTTCAAACAAAAATATCCTCAGCTGCAAACTCCATTATGTCTTCGATTATCTGTCTATCTGGTGTATGCCTCATAACTTTCAACACTTGCTCAATCTTATTTTATCAAAAAATCCCAATTTATCTTTTGGCATTTTTTCCACTAGTTTCAATTGTATGCTCATTTCTTTTCTTTCTAATTTTTTATCAATCTGCACAAATTTTATTCATTTCTTCTGAAATCATATCAATTATCCAAGGCAAAGTGTCCACTACTAAGTTGAGAATCCTGGATAAAAATATGATCAAAAATGAACGAGAATTTGGGCTTTGGTTTGGACCATTTTACAAAATTAAAATGACAACATTTCTCAATTTTATTCTTTTTGTTTCGTGTAATTCATTTGCTGCTTATTTGGCTCTAAAATTTTAGAGCCAAATTAAATTCTAAAATTTTAAAAATTACAAAATCTTTGCCTGCAGGGAATTAAAGATAATAAGTAAAGTACCCTAATTAATTTTAGTTTAAAATAATTAAAAAGGTGGTCCTGGATTTGTGCATAGTAAATGCCAATCTGCATCCTGTTCACGGCTTTTGTAGTGTTTTATACAAAGAATATCGACGCAAAATTTAGCACAAAACTCGATTTTGATAATAATTTTGGCAAATTCCGTTGCAAATAGCTCCAAAACTGAAGCGGGAATATTCGAAAATCATCAAAAATCCTTATATTTCACTATTTCAGTCAGTTTTTTGAT